>JAATHB010000862.1:0-15616 GCA_014822075.1 Fusarium buharicum
GTTTATTTTAAACTTAGTTATATATAGGTTTTTACGTTATAGAAAGATAACTTATATTAATTTTAAGTTATAAAGGTCTTAACTTAGGTATAAGTCTATTATTATTAAAATAACTATAGATTCTGTTTTTATATATTTTTTAATTAAAACTCTAATATAACTATTTATATAATATACACCTTTCCTATAATACTAACGGCGAGATTCCCTTCCTATTGCAGGCACGCGCTTGAATCTAGTTGCCACCGCTGATCCGTCGTTGAACCCTGGCAAAGACTTCCTCTCTCCAGCCAAGAAAGCCAATGTGAGCAGCACCTGGCCCAACAATGGGTTGTGCCACCAGTGTAGCCACAGAAGCTGTTACTGCCTGCTTGGTGGTGATATAGCCCAAGGATCGCAGATGAGCAATGCGAAAGAAGGTATGAGCGAGGACGGAAGCAGCGTTTAACAACATATCCCTTTGGAAAAAGGCAAAGATATCGCCCTCCTTGGTCGAACCGTGACGTCCAGAAACTAGAAATCCAAGCTTTCCGAATACAGTAGATAAAGTTATACCAGAACTTGAAAGTATGCGGTACACTGACCAAAGATGGACGAGTCCAGAAGCCACCGCTCCAGCTGTATAGATCAACATTAGGGTTGACTGTGTAGTCTTGTCTTGCTTGCGTAGTTTCTGCTTCGACTTCGTCTTGGACGGATCTCCTGTTGCCTTGATCTTCTGACCCCGGTACAAACTGGAAATACACCCAGTAAGGAGGCTGGTATAGACAGGGAATGGTTGCCAAAATGCGATAAACTTCTGCCATGTGTCCCTGCTCTTGAAAGGCCAGATCATGAGAGCAGTGGGGAGGACATATCCAAGTCCTAGGCTGGAAAGCATGGCATCAGCAGCTTCCTTACGAATTGGATGACCGCCAACTCTTCCCATGGATCCGCAAAAAGCATGTTCAAGTGCTGATATCAAATGATAGAGTGGCGCTATACAACCAATGCCTCGAAGCTGGAACACAGCCCCAAATAAGGATGGCCTAGCGATAGTTAGATAAGTTAATCAGAGAAGGTGTCTTGCATTGGCTTCAATCAGTCAGACGTTTGACTTACAGGGAGGTAATGAGTCCCTCAGAACCAGTTCGATGAGCTTCAAGTGTCCAGTCAAGGGTGGTTGAGAATATGAGTGGCGTGAAAGATACCAAATGAATCCACTGTGCCTGGTTCTGCCCCGCGAGAGGAACACCGAAAATTGAGACAAGAATCTTCAGAGTCTTGTCCACAACTCCGATACCAGTGTAATGTTCCCTCAGTGGAGCGTCACCAAATGTAGTAGGAATTGTCAAAGGAGAAGAGAGAAGCTGGCTAGACAGTCGATACAACGCGCCTTGTGCCAATACTCCTAAGCCCGTTATAGTCCATTTGTAATTCAACGGCTTCGCGGGAAGCTCGTCGTCGTATGGAACTGCGTGCTCCCTCTTGATAATAGGAAGACCCTTGATTCGACTAGCACCAAGGTTCAAGAAGCCCCCAGCGTCGAACACAGCGTCTCTACTGGTGAAACGAGGAATGAACCTTGCCGCTGCGGCGTGAAGAGGTGTTTCCATGGCGTATATTCGCTGCTTGGTGTGAGAATCTGCCACAAGCCACGCTACACGATCGTGACGGTCTTGCTGGGTAGCTTTGAAGACAGCATCAATCTCGGAGTTACTCCAGCTCTTGTTTTCGTTTGAGAAAAGGTGATTGATGAGGCAGGCAGCCGTTTCGATGGCGCCGTTCCCTCCCTGGCCAGTTAATGGATTAAACTATAGATAGCCGGGGTTAGAACTCAGAATAGCACAATGGGATCCATGCCATGAGGAATCTTACTTTGTGAGAGGCGTCACCAATTGTCAGAATGCGGCCAAAATGCCATTTTTGGAATACATGCTCATGGAGCGGAGTGATTGTAGCGGTCATCCTAGATTCGTAGAGCTGACCAAATCGCACATCCGGTGTGATTTGGTCTAATGCGTGCTCTTGAGCGACCCTCACCTCATCTTCCTTTGTATACCTTGGAATGTCGTCTCCATAGAGCGGAACAGGTAGTTTGACAAAGAGAAACCAATATATCCTCCCACCAGGTCCATCGATGAGAAGATAGGATGAGTTATGGTTGGCCACGAAATGTACGCCTATCGGAAATGATTTCATAGGATGTGAGATGCCAAACATGCACTTATAATGACAAGGCACCGCTGGAAGGATAATGGTTAGCTAGGCAATCCTTTTGATTTTTCATAGCACGAAGAGACTTACCAGACCATTCATCAGCTGCAAAATATCCAGGAGACAGCTCATGGGCGATACGCCACATCTCTTTCCTGACAGCGCTGTGAAGTCCATCTGCGCCAACAAGGATGTCCCCTCGGTAGGTATCACCCTTGCTCGTTGTAACTTCGACGCCGTCTTCTAGTGTCTTGACTGATACGACTCTCTGGTTACATAGCACTGAGCTTTTGGATTCAAGGTTGTCGTATAGGATCTTGAGTAGCATCTGCCTGTCGATAAAGGTGGTGGGATAGCCTTGTCTTGAGGAGAGATTGATGTCAGTAAACTATCATCATGTCGGATCAATATGTCGTACCTCTCACATCGACCGTCACGGGCCCTGGCGTAGTGATTGATGATGGAGCCATTTGAATCTCGAACCCAAACATCATCCTGCTGTGGTGCCTGAATGAGAGCCACGACCTTGTCCGCACAACCTATCTGGTCAAGAATCCTCAGCCCATTGGGGTGGAGGCCAATACTTGCGCCAACTTGTGGTGCAATCTCACCGTAGGCTTCTAGGACAATGTACTTCTGGCCAAACTTTTCCAGCATATTGGCCAGGGTGAGGCCTGCGATACCCCCGCCGGAGATGAGAACTGTTCGTTCACTTTTGCTCATGGTTGGTTATGATAGAATAGGAAGAGAGTTCAAGGAATAGTTTTTGGGGATTTGACGAATTTATTGGCGTTGAATTGCTGGGTTCATCAACGATATATGACAGCCGTTCTAGTACGGCCTTTCCCCAGTGTGTTTCAATTATCAGGCCCTTGCATAAAACTCAATCGTTGTCCTTATAGGCTTATCCTTGGTTGGTTCGGGCTGGACTATCGGGGTCGGTGTTTGAGAAGATTCCGAAGGTGTTCCAATCTTGTCAGTTGGTGGATTAACGTCACATTCCTATATCAGTGCATGCTCCGATTCTCATCACGGTGAAACCCTGAAATTTCCTAGTGCAAAGTTTAGCTTGGGGCTCCGCGGCAGCTATTCAAGGATTCTGATATAGTTGGAGTTTCATCATTATATACAATGGAATGGCATGTGATTCTAGTTATTGAACATTTATACCAGTTGGACACCCAAGACAAGAAAGATAAAGGTGACGTATAGATACTGGCCGTTGGCAGTTGCTGGTAGCCTCATATTAAGCTAACTCTTCCATTGTGATTATTCCTCAACTGCAATGATGCATCATCTCCACTGTATCCTCCCTCGGTTTCGGATAATGATTTCATTGGTCCAGATGTCAACTGTCCCTATATGGCACAGCTCAAGCCTGCCTGAAAGGATGTGGTGAAATGCATCCATCAACCACGTGTATATAGAGTTACGGAAACAGGATTGACGGGTTACCACTTTGGCACGAAAATGCTTGAGTTTATCTTGCAGAACAATATCTTATTCCTGTTGTGTGCCATGGTTGCTGGGGTATATTCGGATAATATTCGGAACAGGATCTATCGGTGAAGCTCTGTAATATAACATGATCAACATGAGCACAGGTAATTCACTCATGGTCACCTCAATCTCTGCATCATCATGTGGCCAAAACAATTCACGTGTCTCCTCCTCCAAGTGACTGGAGTCTTTTCACGGCCTACAGAAGCCACAGCCTCAGCCGATCTGTATCCATCGCGTAAGCTAACCCTGAATAAGCCACCCCCTGATCCTGATCTTGAAGCTAATGCTTTGACCCTACTCTGCAGCTCAGGGCGCAGGAAAAGGCATCTGGAAGAGTGCATACGCCAAGGCTCAGAACTTCGTAGACCAATTGACTCTTCAAGAAAAGGTCAACGTCACGCGAGGCTTTGCTGCTGACAATGTCTGTGCCGGCAACACCGGAACTGTACCTCGTCTTGGGTGGCCGGGGTTGTGTCTGCATGACGCTGGGAATGGCGTCAGAGCAACAGATCTGGTCAACTCGTATCCTTCGGCACTTCATGTAGGGGCCAGTTGGGACAAGAACCTGACCTATCAGAGGGGGTACTACATGGGCAAAGAGTTCAAGGCCAAGGGAGGCGAGTATTCCAACCTGTAAGAAGACGAATACACACTAACCACTGATTAGTAAACGTCCTCCTTGGCCCCAATGTCGGTCCTCTGGGAAGAACACCACTCGGCGGGCGTAACTGGGAGGGCTTCTCTGTTGATCCCTACTTGACGGGCCAGCTGAGTGCCGAGTCCATCATCGGTCACCAGGACGGCGGCGTCATTGCTAACGTCAAGGTAAGGAACAAGCACTCAGCCACGGAAAGCTCTTCGTAAGCTGATTATGATAGCACTTCATTGCCAATGAACAAGAGACTTTGAGACGGCCATACTTTGGAGTAGAAGCAGTTTCCGCCAACATCGATGACAAGACCCTTCACGAATACTATCTATGGCCCTTTGTCGACTCCGTCAGGGCTGGTGTTGCCTCGGTCATGTGCGCATATAACCGCGTCAATGGCACCTATGCTTGTGAAAATAGCAAGTTGATGAACGGTATACTCAAATCCGAGTTGGAATTTGACGGATTTGTTCTTCTTGACTGGAATGCTCAGCACAATCTTGAGAGCGCCAATGCTGGTCTTGACATGGTCATGCCTTCTGGCGGATTCTGGGGTGAAAACCTCACTCAAGCGGTTGAGAACGGCACTGTCAAAGAATCTCGAGTCACTGATATGGCAACTAGGTTAGTCTGCCCTCTTAATCATCTTCAATGCTAATACCTTTCTAGGATTCTTGCGGCTTGGTATCTCGTTGGCCAAGATACTGACTTCCCTACGCCCGGCATTGGCATGAAGAACCTCTCCTTGCCCCATGAACAGGTTGAAGCCAGAATTCCTGAATCTAGACCAACCTTGCTAGAGGGTGCCATTGCAGGCCACGTACTTGTCAAGAATGAGAACAACGCTCTTCCCTTCCAAGGGAACCCCAAGATGATCTCCGTCTTTGGCTACGATGCAACCGTGGCTGACACAAAGAATACAGACAAGCTTTTCGAGCTTGGGTATACATCTTCACCCGAGATGGGACAGGCCGTGTTGGGTAATGAGGAGCATTTTGACCAGGCAGCCAGAGGAGGAACAATCGTGTCTGGTGGACGCGCTGCTGCCAATTCGCCGCCTTATATCAGTGATGTAAGTTTCAATGCACTCCCAGAGTTAAAGAATTTCCTCTAACGCATAGCAGCCTCTCAGTGCTATTCAGCATAGAGCTGCCAAAGACGGGAGCTGGGTCAACTGGGATCTCTCATCCTTTGATCCCGGCGTCAACGCCGCCAGCGACGTGTGTCTTGTGTTTATCAACGCCATGGCAACCGAAGGTTGGGACCGCGATGGCCTTCATGATGACTTCAGTGATGGTCTCGTTCTCAACGTAGCGTCAAAGTGTGCAAACACCATCGTTGTCATCCACGCAGCTGGTACTCGCCTAGTGGACCAATGGATCGAACACCCCAACGTTACTGCCACCATCATTGCTCATTTACCAGGGCAGGATAGTGGAAAGGCACTCGTCAAGCTCCTTTATGGCGAGTCTAGCTTTTCCGGCAAGCTGCCGTATACCATCGCCAAGAATGAGAGCGACTATACTCCCTATGCGCCCTGTGGTCGAGCACAAGACGATACCGATCCTCAATGTAACTTTGACGAAGGTGTTTACCTCGACTACCGTTCGTTTGATGATCGCAATATCACTCCTCGATACGAATTCGGATTTGGTCTCACATACACTAAGTTCGAGTACTCTTCCTTGTCCGTGAAGATCGAGCCAGTGGGCTATGAATTAGCCAATGAACACAACCTCTGGGAGACCTTTGCCACTGTTCAGGCCACTGTGTCCAACATTGGCGAGAGAAGCGGCGAAGAAATCGCTCAAGTCTACGTGGCGATTCCTAACAGCCCGCCCAAGCAACTTCGAGGTTTTGAAAAGGTGAAGCTAGACAAGGGCGAATCCGCAGAGATCCCGTTTGAGTTGACTAGACGCGACCTCAGTGTTTGGGATGTCGTCAAGCAGCAGTGGGTGCTGCAGTCTGGAAATTACACGATCTTTGTAGGCGCCAGCAGTCGAGACCTGCCTTTGACAGAGTCCTTCAGTATTGACGGTTAGATCGGTCTGAGCATTAGAATCATAGTAGATGGTTGTAGCAAACGAGTTTGATTGTCAGGCCTCACTGCTCATTGCAGGCCCCGACGGACTGTCCTAGCATTAGCCCAGGAACACCGAACTTAGGCAATAGAACGCGTGCTCTTGTAAGCTGCACCGACAGCCAAGTTTGATTGCTGTGGCCTTGAGTTTTACAGAGCGCCACGGATAGTGACCACATGAACCGATAAATTTGACGAGGATCTTCACCGAGAGCTTTGGTTGTTACAGTGAAGATGTATGACAGAGAAGACTCCAACCCTAATCGAGGCTCGGGATATGCTTCAAAACTTGAGCAAAGGATCTGGAGAGCGTGATAGTCGAGTGCGGCAGAATAAACTGTCCACATGAGGCGTTTACCTCCAGAATCGGGAGTCTTTTTGGCCAGGAGTAGAATGTCTGCAAATTCCTAATACTTGTCAGATGAAGTCTCACCGATTGGGTTATTACCGTACATCACCAAAGTTGTCGATATGTCGCCAAAGTTTCTCCAGGCTGGTAGCCTCTTCAACTTTGGATCTTGCTAACCTGAGAAATTCCAGCTTGGCCCCCTGGCAGAGATGGTACAAGCGCAACGGCCGGTAGTTTTCCAGGTCATCTAATAGTTCGGACACAGGATATGAATCTCCCCATATCTTGGGAAGAGCCGATCTCACGCTTAGAAAAAGGTGTTCGTGTGAGATGTAGTCTTGGGCGTCGCGTGACAGAAAGTCAAGGCAAAATTGTCCACTTTTAATGTTGCTAGTAGCGGAATCCGCATCCAGATATCTCGAGGAAATCAGCATTTGTGTATGTGGTCGGTGGTAAGGTACTTACAATGTGTATAACAGCATCGCTTGTGCTACGCATGGCAGCCTTTTGCCGTTTGATTGGCCGCCATCTTGTAGATATGGCCTCAAAAACGAGCGAATCCCATCAAGATGCAACAAAGATGCACTAGTAGTTTCTGAGTCATAAGTCTCGTATTTGAGAATCAGGAACCACATAGTGAATAGCGCGTCCATGTCACAGCTTTGTTCCTCAGTTTGGCAGATATGATCCAGTAGTGACGACAGATCTTTTAGAGCCTGACTGTAGTGCATCGCAGCCGAGGCTCCAAGACGGTGGGCTCGCTCAAGAGACGCGACTGAGTCAGGGCCTTGGTCAGCGACAAGAAGATCCCTGGCCCGCAGCTCCATACTAGCGACGGCAATGAAGCTTCTCATTACGCCAGGGTATTGACTAGCGATGTTGGTGTATATGTAAGAAAAGCAGCTCCACGGCCAGAGTTTTCCATAGCTGAGGACAAGGATTGATCTTGGGATATGCAAGAATGCTGCTTGGTCCTGGGCACTTAGCTGAAGGGAATTGGCCAAAGGAATGTGCGCTGTTGACAGAGTTGGGCGTGGTGATTCATGACTAGCGGCGTCTACGGGCGATGTAATTGAATCTGCTGGACTTGTTGAGTGATTGTCGTTACTGATGATAGTATTCCGTGATACACCCGGCCCAGGTGAAGCAACGAGTCTCGAGTTTCCGTAGCTATCTGGACTTGACAGACTTTTTGATGATTGAGCCCTGGCACTCAGAGGCTTCCCAGGCTCAAGCCATTCGCATTTATTGGGACTATTTTCACATCTCTTACAGATGGGTCGTCTCTCGTCACACTTGACTTTGCGAATACGACAGGTAATGCAACCTGGAGATAGTTTGTGAGCTTTATGGTGTTGACACTGAATCATGCATCGGCGCCCACCGTTTTTTGATCTCGCTTTTCGGCGATCTGCGACGTTGGAACCACCTGGCATACTGAGTCGTGATAGAAGATAGAAGGGTAAGATTAATGACTCGGGTTTATTTGTTGGAATGCCTAGAGGTTGCTAAAGGACTGCCAGTTTGTTTCTGGGTCAGGGTCTAGGCCCGTGGATTTCCGGATGGCTGGGTTAGTTAATGTCATTGAAAGGGGGAGATTTGAGATTTGCGTGCCGGGTTGGAAGCCGAGTGTCATTGCATAAAGGTTAGCGCTAAAGTAAAAAGTATAGACATAAGGCTGTGAATGAATGAAACTACAACTTAAATCAATATGTTTTGCCATCCCTTTAAATACCACATCAAGATATGTCCGAAAACAGTTATTAAAATGCTTATAATCCAGCATAGGCAAACATTCCCCTGAAAGCTTAACTGGCAACAAAAATAAGCGAATAAATCTAACGACTATAGCGGGCGGCTTCACTTGTAATAAACCCGTTCTGCATCCAAGTCTGGAAAAGCCTCAGTAGCCCTACCTCAAGCAGCAAAGACAGACACACAGACTCTGAGTGGCCAACTCGGCTATTCATCTCCTTCGGCTTCCCTTACCCGTTAGCTCCCACACAGACCCCCAACTTGGCGTTAAGAAGTTGGGGCTTTGGCGTCGTAAAACTAGCCCAAAGCAGCAATAATATGCATTCGTCTCAGAGACTTTCCTAATCGATTGGGGATAAAGATTCACGCGGAATCAGAGAAAGCAAGGGGAAAGCTCAGTATGGTGTCATGGTCCACAAGAGCTATAATGAGAGGATATAAAGAAGAAGCCAAGCCCAGAAGATGAATCCCGGGTTATTGCCAGAGGTGACTTCATTTGTTGATTCTTGATTCCATCACAAGCAAAACATGACTTTCTCTATGGAGCAGCTGCATAGCAGCATTTCAAAATCAGTTGCTCATCACGAGCAGGACTTGGCCGCCATCTGCAAAAAGGTAGCTCCATCGACATATCCATATCTCAACTCAACTGATTTATGATGATAGATCCACGAGAACCCCGAATACAATTACCAAGAATTCAAAGCTCATGACAACATCTGCGATCTTATGCAACGCCTCGGCTACAATGTAAAACGACACGCACACGGTATCGACACATCCTTCGAAGTCGAGTTCGGCAAAGGAGGAAAACTCATTGTTTTCAACGCTGAATACGACGCTCTCCCCGGCCTAGGCCATGCTTGCGGTCACAATTTGATTGCTACAAGCTCCATCGCCGCATTTATTGCAACGGCCGAAACAATACGCGATGGGAACCTCTCGGGAAGGGTCCGACTTCTCGGAACCCCTGCCGAGGAGGGTGGGGGTGGTAAAGTCCACTTGATCAAGGCTGGAGCTTACGAAGGCGTCGACGCTTGTCTCATGGCGCATCCCACAGGGCGTCTCTCACCCCAAGACTCACAGCATATCGATGGTGTCTCTGCGGCCAAGACGAGCGCTAGGAGACAAATGAAAGTGTCCTTCACAGGGAAAAGCGCTCACGCAGGCAATACTCCCTGGAATGGCAAGAATGCACTTGATGCCGTGGTATCTTCCTACGTCAACATCTCTCTTCTGAGACAGCAAATACCCACGACATCACGAATACACGGAGTCATCCGAAATGGAGGTTCAGAACCAAATATCATTCCAGACTCAACAGATCTCGAATACTACTTGAGAGCGGCTGGACGTGATGATATCAAGGATCTGTCTCACAAAGTGGAAGCATGCTTTGAGGCTGGAGCGATGGCGACAGGCTGCAAAGTAGAATGCAGTTGTCAATCGTGAGTGCATCATATTCACTAATGCAGGAATGTTTCTGACATGTGCTATAGAGACCAAGACTACATGGAGCTTCGGCCAAACACATCCATGACGACAGAGTTTACCAAGCATATGAAGGCATTTGGTCGAGACTATATCGATGATGCCGGTCAACCACCGATGGGTGCTTCTACAGATATGGGTAAGCACGAATTTGAAAGTAGACTGCAGTCCAGCTCAGCTAACGAATTCCTAGGAAACGTCACATATCTTCTACCTGGCATCCATCCCATGTTTTCTATAGGGACCGAGGACCCAATGATTCAACCTCACACTCCTGAGTTTGCCGCAGCAGCCGGAACAAAAGCTGCACTAGATAGTGCCTTGGATTGTGGAAAGGGTTTGGCAGCAACAGCTTGTGAGATGTTTCTACGTCCAGAGCTGTTGGCCAAGGCCAAGGATGAGTTTAAGCGGGATGTTGAGCTAATTGGCTACAGGTTATAGATGATATCCTTTATAATGACCCTAATGAAATGATAAAAGTTTTAGTTTCAACACACTCTGCATTTATTAATCAACATCTACCTGATAACCTGATGCAAGACTTGGGAGTACTTTTATATATCTGATCCACCTGTGTTGGCAGTGGCATCAGCCTCAAACTCCTCCTCAAGCAGCAAACATCACATCATCAAGGAAGAAGTCTCAAAGCTCCAGACTGTTGATCATCTACACTCAATCTTGAGGTTTTATTTCGGAAAACAACTTTTAACTTTATATTCCTTTGGCATACCAGTTGTTTTTGGCCGTCAAGTTCTCTCTTAATGCCGTCTTTTCAATGCTCGTCTCTACTCTCAAATCACAATCGGCTTATAGAGTTGCAACCCGGACTTCCTGAGGATGCTCTTACTGGAAATATCTCACGCTGAAACTTTCTACCCGATAAAGATGAGATATTTGGTTTTGAGGCCCTCCCTTACTGCCAGGGAGACCAATCGCAACCCGCAAGATCTTGAGAAACTCGTTGTTGACGTGATTCGGAATCTTGTTGGCTTTGACCCTTGTCAGGATGATGACCACCTTGATGAGATCACCCATATGTTGACATATGGAGTCGTTCAAGATTTCTCTCTGCAACAAGTCGAATCGTGCCCTTCTTTTGAAGACTGGCGACGGACGCTACTACAATGGGTTGATGGTGATTCGAATGACGAGGGCCTCACAGGAGACGCTACGTGGATCGACAGAATGCATGTTACATGCTTACAGGGAACGAAGACTTCCAAAGGTTGCGCCAAGACACGCTGTGGGAGTTCTATCCGTGTACCGGCAGAGAGCCACAGCGGAGATGTAGTGGCCGTCATTCTTGGTTCAGATAACCCAATAGTGCTGCGACCTCAAAGTAGACCAGGTTCATACCTCATCATCGGACCATGCTATCACCCTGAGCTTCCCCATGCTAAAGCAATCCTCGGAAACTATTTCTGTGGGTGGACTGTACTATGGGATCAGGTAAAGTATAGAATGATATTTTGCAAAGATGGAGAGCATGTCCGTAGAACAGACTCACGACTTGATATCGTTTTCTTGGATATCAGCGGTGGGCTAGTTGAATGCTATATCAACGATGGTATACCCATATGGGAAAATCCAGAATTTGTGAACTTTTCGTTCTACGATCCGCGGATGTCTGAGGCCGAGTTGAAGAAGAGGGGGTGCCTATCGAGAAGTTTCGGTTGGTATAAGATAGCACATCATCACCTCAAAGTTGGAGTGCCCAAGAATTCGTCAGCATCTTCAGGCTAATGCATGCAAGCTCAAGTAAGAAGGTCTTGGTTTCATCATAGGTCACTACCTATCGTGAACTGAAGTACATCATGGTCCATTCTGAATAGAGCTAGAATATCCTCACGGACCTCACCCCGCATTCGACGGGAGTCCCGGGCGGTCGGGTCCGGAGAACGGGAGTGAAGATAGCTTGGCCGCTTGCCAAGTCTCGAGATTTCTGGCATTATGGATATATGTAGCATAGTTAGCCTAGGCCAAGGGTTGTCGTCATTAGCCGAGTTGTCCAATCGGATATACCTTTGACTCAAAAGCGACTCGTCCAATATCTTGCGCCTTTTGTCTGTAGGGTCAACTTTGATTTGCCGACATGACCAATCAATACTCTGGGATATCCGAAAATGTAGACACTATTGCCACGGCTCGTTGAGACGGGTAATCAAACAAGCTAAATTTGCCGATGCTAGGTACGCCATCTTCAGTTTTTGGCCATGAAACGTCGGTGCAAAACAACCCCAGATCATCCATCGACAAGTCTCGTCTCTTCTTATCTCATATTGCGGGGGTGGAGAGACGTCTAGACCCATTACCTCCTCAATTATCTGGAGTAAATGAGTGACGTTGGTCTAATCTTGTTGTCTACTTAACTGGGATCGAGTCCCTTCATCAATCACTTCTCCAGCATACAACCAACTTTTGTTTTCAACAACCTTGGCTTGTACAATCACTCAATCATCACAATGTTTAACGAAAAGGAAGACAAGACCAACCTTCCCTCCGGCGAACCTGGTTCTAAGATGGGCGATCCCCTGAGCCCGCAAGGCTCCTTTCAAATCGGAGAGGGCGTCGACGACACTAATCGAGGTCGAAGAGTCCTAAGAAGGATCGATCTTTGGTAAGCTCTCTATTTAGTGGCAAGATTTCAAATTGCTGACCTTGCCGACAAGCCTGATGCCTCTTATGCTCGTCTCGTATACGCTCCAGTTCCTCGACAAGCAATCACTCAACTTTGCCTCGATTATGGGAATTATTGATGACTTGGTTAGTCGATTTCTCGAAGGTCATCAAAATACATAAGCTGATGTAAACAGGACTTGTATGGATCAAGATATAGTTGGTGCAGCAGTGCCTTTTACTTTGGCTATCTCGCTTTCAGCTACCCAGCATCCTGGTTGATGGTCCGTCTACCACTCGGAAAATACTTAGCTGGATCAAGGTATGTCTATGAAACAGATTTCTTTTTGTTATTAGTGCTAATTACCCCTTCAGCGTTGCTTGGGCTGTTATCTTGATCTGCCACGCTGCAGTCCAGAATTTCCCAGGCTTGTTGGTTGCCCGTTTCTTCCTTGGCGTGGCAGAAGCATCTATCTCGCCTGGCTTTTCGCTCATCACTGGTATGTGGTACAAGCGTGAAGAACAGCCTTTCCGCCATGGTATCTGGTTTCTTGGCAATGCAATTGCTACCATGATTGGAGGCCTGTTGGCATATGGTATTGCTCAGATTGGAGGCAGTCTCCAACCCTGGCGAGTAAGTCTATCGCCCTCTTTTTCCGTTCTTGAGTCCCAGTCTAATAACACATGCATAGTGGCTCTTCATCATCTTTGGTCTCATTACCCTTGCGTGGGCTATAGTATTGGCCATCTTTTTACCCGATACTCCCAACACCGCTCGTTTCCTCACCGAACAACAACAGATCGATGCTGTGGACCGAATCCGAAGCAACCAGACCGGTATGAAGGACAATAGCTTCAAATGGGAGCAAGTTCGCGAAGTCCTCAAGGACCCCAACGTTCTGCTATTGATGGTCTTCCAACTTGCCTTTAGCATTCCTAACGGCGCACATACAACCGTGAGTGACCTACACTCGTTATCAATGCCAATATTCTAATACCCTATTAGTTTAGCAGTCTCGTCATGGCCGGCTTTGGGTTCAGCAGACTCGAAGTCTATCTTCTGAACATGCCGATGGGCGCCATCCTAGCCTTCTTTGCACTTGGCTCGACCTACCTATGCAGTCGCTTCGATGGCTACAGAACCATCATCGGTGCTTGTTTGAGTTTAATCAGGTAAGTAAGAACCATTCATTGAGCTGTAGCCATTATCTAACTTGTATGCAGCTTGGCCGGCTCGCTTCTCGTCCGCTATGGCCCTAATCAAGGGAGTCAACTCGTCGGATTATGGATATTCGTCGCTTTTGCCGCCGGCTTTCCGATCTCCCTGTCTATGGTTGCCTCCAACGTTGCCGGCTTCACCAAGAAGAGTGTAGCTTCAGCCATGATGTTTATGGCATACACTGCTGGCAACATCATCGGACCCTTTTTGTTCTTCCCATCGGAAGCACCAGAATATTCCGTAAGTCCCCTGATCGCAATTCATAAGGAGAGCTTTTTACTGACTTTTCTACCCACAGAGCGGTTTCCTTGCCACTAGCATATGCTTTGGAGTCTCGACCTTGACCATGCTCGTCCTGCGTTATACCATCATTCTAGAAAACCGACGACGTGACAAGCTTCAGCAGACCAGCCCTTCTCCTCGAGATGAAGGAGACCAGTTGGAGATTTCTGATGTGACTGATCGTCAGAACCTCAACTTCCGTTATGTTTATTAAGCCTTGGGGCGAGATGTAACCAACAGGATACAGAGTCGTGGTCCAAGGGGATAAGTAGCAGGTTTAAATCAGTCGTACATAATATCAGTGGCTTAAGTTACATGACACACCTGCGAACCCTGTAGCATGTATACTAACCATCTTTAGAAAGTCTTGAACTCTTTGCCAGCAGGAAGCAATCTGAGCCGTACATGCCACTTACACATCTGGTTTTATAGAAATTTGAGACTTGCATCACAGCCATGCTCAACAGTAGAGTACAACTCAACAAAAACCAGTATGGTGCACTCATCAGCTGGTCATTTAACATGGGCTGTGGAAACGCGGCCTCATCTAGCCTTGTCGAACGTCTCAACAATGGGGAGGGCGTTGAACTGGTAATTTCTCAGGGGCTTCCACAATGGGTTTATGCCAGTGGCCAGAAGTTTCCTTGTCTGGTTCGCCGCCGCAATGCCGAAATTGCGCTGGCACGGAAAGCAACTCGTCGCATGGCATTACCCAAGAGGTGCTAGTCAACGATGCTTCAAGGTGCGCGGTGATATGCCCGAAACAAACAAGATAGCTGCCCGGAATATCTGCCTAGATGCAATTAATTGTCATCTTTAAATTGTTCTCCTCTACTCTTGACTTGGCAAAGCTAACCACCTTCTTGATAAATACCCAATTCCGGCAGCCCAGTTCAGATAAAACTTGGTGGCACATACTATTCCCTGACAGTATACCAAGCTGTAATGGCTGAGAGTCTTGATAACTGCTGAGAAACAACTAAGTGGCACTAAGTCTTAATCTTCGACCAGCATCAAGGGCTAGGAAAGTGTCTTGCTACCATATGGAATTCTTTTAATCGTGGTCTACAGCCTGTTTCTCTTCCCTGATACCAGGAAGCAAGCCCCATGGCTTTTTCTTCTTCTTTCGGGCCGCTCATTGGTTGTCCTCCCTGTCCTGCTTTGACGCCACCAACTTTTATGCAGGGTTGAGAAAACGCAGAGAAGGCTCCAAGAAAGCGCAGAAAAAAGGCTGACTCTGCGATTTGTTTTTCGTTAAAAAGATGACGGTCACAGTTGACACAAAACTTCCACTTTCTTTCTTTTCTCTATCTCTACATTGGCTATTAACCTCTACTATCTTGCGATTTACGTTGTCGTCAATATGCCTGACTCGCTAGATACCGTGACACCGAGTGACACCGCTGGCTCAGCAAGCGCCGAAGCACCCATGAAGCCTTCGCTAAGAGTGAGTTGGATCGCCAATGACTTTTGACT
>JAATHB010000863.1:0-29801 GCA_014822075.1 Fusarium buharicum
ACTTATTATATATATATTAAGCTTACCTTTTAGCCTTAATTATTCTTTCTTAACTTATTTCTTTATATTCCCTTTAATTTAACCTATTAACACCACTTAAGGTATTATTAATCTAGCTATTATAATATAGATAAGGTAGCAATTAGTTATAATAAGGGCGTTATTAAGGATAAGTCTTAAGGTTAAAGAGAAGGAATATTAGTAGTTAGGGAAGTAAATTATTAATTTTATAGGTTTAAAGGGATTTGCAAATTGTAGGAAAGCCACTCCTTTTATACTTAAGCCTGCCCTTCTTCTCTCTACCTCATTTAATGTTCACTATAAACAACCCCTCTGCTAGATATGCCTACACTTTTTAGACAAATTATTACCATTAGGCTGTAACAATAAAATTTGAAATGTAGATAAGACTATTGACCTATGCCAAGTCTGGCAAAAAGAAGATAAGAATGACTAAAAAGTCCCTTTACCGCGGTTGCGTATTATTTTTTCTTAAAACAGTCAGGGGCCCTAGAAAGAGATTAGGTGGCCAGATTGTAAACTGGAGGAGGTCCTCAAGGTAACTGGGTGTATAGATATAAAATAAAAGCTAGCAATAGACCGTGTGTTAACAGCTTCAATTATATTCCCAATAAGATAATAGTTATAACTGCTATATGTTTGTCTCCCCTGCTCTTATGTTTCTCTATGCTGGCTAAAGGATACCAGTGGAAATAAACTTAGCGACAGAGGAAAGGAGATGATAAAAACCTGTCTGTTCCACAGAACGCCAAATGATCTAGCTCAGGTTCGGCAGTGCTGAGTGAGGAATCTCCCATTATCATTGCAGGGATGACAGCCTTCACCAGTCGTCTGTTAAAAGATCTGACAAGCGCTGGTGTCGCCAAACGAGAAGAGGAGGACATAAGAAGTGGTTACCGTCCATCGCAAACATTAACGCCCACACATGAATATAGACCTGAGTCACCTGGTTGTGATCTATATCAAATTTATCGTTTATATCGCTCGGACATGAGACGAAGTTGCCTTTCCGGCGGGATCAAGTGAAATGGTCGTGTGAAGTTCCTTATTAGTGAAAACCAACTTGATTCACGTTTCCTTTGCTTTTTCCCAAAGCGAGTCGATCATATTACGCCGACTATCATGCTTTGCTAACATCACCTAACATATGGCGTGTTACATGTCACGCCATTCCTAATCATACCACCCTTGTACTTATTTACTGGGCTTTACAGATCTGTAAGCTTGGCTATGTCACCTACACGTATCAAGGATACAGAACTGCAATTGCGTCAGGTATCATCTTGGTGAAGCTAAATAAAAATGGGATGGTGGCAGTTTTTTATTACAGCAATTATTTTTGGAATTCTCAGGCTCGGAATTTCATCGCTCTCTCAATCGTCAACATGTACTTGGACAATGGATACAGAACCACAACGATACAGGGATAAAAAGTAAGATAACGAGGTCACCTGGGCATACATTTGGGGTTTAGCGTGGAGTACATACCTTGTAAACATTTACAGTGGGCGGGTAATGTTACAGTAGTAGTCATCAGCAGTTAGAATCAGACCATATTACACAAGCTCCAGCAGATGTACCGTTCGAGTTTCTCTACAGTGAGCAACATGGAATCTGTGTGGCACAAGATCAATCATCGGAATGGTCCGAAGCGCAAAGATTAAAGGATAGTATAAATGGCAATGGTACGGGCTTGTGTTAGTTGAATAATGCAAATAGATCTTCTCATATTCTACCATAGCATCTAATCAAACAATTTAACAACAAATCTACCTACAATGACGACAAACTCATTTGGCTCGGCCCTTCCCCGCTTCGATTTTCCCCAGCCGCCGTCGGCTCCGAGAATCACAGCCCGAGTGGCTCGTTCATTGCCCACTGCAGCCATTATCACAACAGCAGCTGGTACGTGCAGTATCATTACCTGACTAACGTCTCAATCGCGAGTGAAAAATGCTAATAACCGATGTAGCTACCTATTATTTAGCATATATCACACTCAGGCAGCAGTATACGTCTGCTAGGTCTCAACACAACCAGGCAGTAGAGAGCTTGAGGGAGTTGAGAAGTCGGGAAAACAAAGAGCAAATAATACCTGATGAGAGGATAGAAGAAACATTATGGTGGACCGCGTTTTGAGACATGGCATGGGATTGGCGTTATTATGAAAGATGGGAGTTTTCGAGGAACATTATGTTACATTTTATTGTTTAGAATCGGAAGCCATTACTCTCAAGGCATAAGAGTGGTATTAAGCTTTATATCCATGTCAGAAATAATATAAAGGAGAGCTTTGTGTCCTCAACATGATCCCAGTCGTGAATGATGGGACTGTCAAATAAAGTACTTGAGTCCGTTTCGACTCTGTTAACATACATAGCAATGCTTGGACCCTGAAAGGGACAGCTGCCAGAGCTTGTAAATACAAAAAAAAAAAAAAAAACCCAATATCTCTATTGAAGACTTGCCTTGCAGATACTCGAGGTACAAATTTCTCACGTGTTGTTAAAGTAGCTTCATCATCAAGGGTGCCATTTATAACGAATTGCTTCCCCCCCCCGGCCGTAATCGCATCTGATAGTGCAAGTGAGCCACCGACGACGACATCTACCTAGCCTGGATTGCATATTGACCATGAAAAATGACCAATCTCACTCCGGTCGGATTGTTTCCTGTATTGTTAATCACAACTGGATCAGCTTGGACAAGAGGTAATCATTAAGAGCTTGTAAACGTGGAGTGTGCTTCGGGATGGCGTTGCAAATGTCTCAAAGGGATTTGATATGCATGAGATAGATATTAGCAAATAAGCTAGAGACAAATATCTTGGGTAAGCACGTTTTGAGTATCATCTGTATTGTTGTCACTAATATTCTGACAGTAGGGGCTGGAACATTCAAGAGCAATTGAGAACCTTTGGCCAGATGAAAGAGCTTGCTTTCCAGATTACGCCAAGACACAAGGTATTATCAAGGAGATATGGCACAGCTTTTGTATTTGTTGAGAGGCTCTGCCACGTCATTTACAGTATAAATCTTTGGAAATAAACACATGCTTGAGAAACCTCGAATCATATAGCCCTAGGAATAGATGCTCTCTCTACCCAAAAATTTCGAGCTCAATACTCTCAAGTACTGTGTCTATGGCCCGTAATATCTTACGAGTAGATATAGCAAAAGGGCGAGCCTCCAAGAGTGTCGAGCGCCTGGCCGATGGTGATCTGGCGTGCATTGACTCCCATATTGAGAGGATCGGATTTGATGGCGTCTCTGCTGGGAGGCATGTTGAGGATAGTAATAGTACCAGCAATGTCTTTAGCCTGCTTGGGGTGTAAGGCCTGCCAGATCCAGTAGATGCGGTCGACCATGGCGTGGTGCAGGAAGAAGATGGGGTCATTTGGCGAAGAGAAGAGGTCAGACGAGTCGCCGCCCATGACGAAGTGACCAGCAGCGTGAACGCCCAAAAATCCATCAGCAAATCGACCTTGGAACTCGTCCTGCATGGCCTTGATGCTGTGTGAAGCGTCTCCAAGGGTGACATTGTATAGATTGGGCAGGGTCATCCACTGATCGATGGCGTAGTGGCTCAGATCGCGACGAAGACAGTGGGGATTGTACTCGAGAGGAGTCGTGGTAGCTTTCATTCCATTCATACCAGGGGAAGGAGGTCCGAGGTTGGCGACGGCACCGACGAAGGGACCGGTCTTGATACAACCTCCACCATTACCGCTAGGAATATAGATGTTCTGCATGCCGGAGAGAGAGCCGTTGTGCTTGACGTACTTGCCATCGCCGTTCATGCTGGTCTCCGAGCCTTCAAAGACAGGGTTGGTGGCAAAGTCGCCAGTCTCAAACCAATTCCAGTACTACAATCGAGTATGAGCCTGCAATTCCCATCGTCGTTCAATAGGGAGATCTACTCACCGGCTGAGTGCCTTTGTAACCGCACTCATCTCGGAGAGCCTTCTCGTAGGCCCAAGTGAAGTATCGATGCCAGGTAAAGAAGTTACCCTAGAAGATTCGTTAGATGCAGTTGAAAGGAAACTCACGAAACACGACTCTCACTGTTCCATGGATGCTCAGTGTCTGGTTGATGTGGACAGCGACAAAGTCATCATATCTGGTGCGGGCACCAGGAGCGAAAGCTGGATCAGCCCTGGATGGCTTCTTACGGAGGCATAATACGGCATTGATGTAAGCCTTCTTCTCCTTCTTAGAGAGTGTTTTCCTACAATGAATCGTTATATTAGAGTTTCGTAGTGGTACAAAACAGCTAAGATGGAGGTAAACTCACCAATCGCGACGCACAGCGGCGCCGGCGGTTGTGCATTTCTTGCGGCTGAATCGCTTGCTAGGTTGTAGTTTAGCATTCTCTAGTGCTTCGATCGCCTTGCCATTGAGGTCCAAGATGAGATCGCTAGCAGACAGCTCGGCGGGTGCGGCAGCGACAAGCGGCGAGGCGCCTAGCAAGGCGGCGAGGATTCCAAAAGAGATCTTCATGGTTTATTATATAGCTTCCAAACCTACTCTCAGTGACTCTTGGAACAGACAAGAAGAGAGATGTGTAGAAACAAAAATGAAGGGCTGTGATGAGGTGAGATCTAATGCACGGAATAACGGATAACCAATCAATCGGCAAAAAGATACAGCAAACATTGATAGGCACAAAGCTCATAACCGAAGCTAGCTCTATTAGGAGCGTTGCGCCGCGGCCTTTTGTCTAGGGTCTGCCCAGCATGACGAATTGAAATCTGTAGTCAGTCACCTTGCCAAGGTAGTTAGCTAGCATCATCCACCGAACTGAAGAATAGGTGTGTGGCGTTATATATAAGGCTGAGGTTTAATTTAATGCATTAAAAAAAGACTGCTCATGTTTCTGTCTCTTAGTTTAATGTAATTCACACACAAAACGCTTATACGGCGTGCTTAGCCTGCTCTCAGGAAGATGAAACCCTAGCCTAGGGTCTCAAATCCTGCTGAATCTAACATAGGTATCACAGTTTTAGCAGCTCTTGAGACAGAAAAGATATCATTGTGGTGATGCTGATGCTGCATAGGCTGCTAAAATAGAACTTACACTGACTACTGTCTGATAATGACATCCAGTCAGGTTATTTTGGAACCATACGATAGCATGACCGTAGGCGTTGAGTTAATATCTGCGTCTAACGGTTAACACCAATCATTGCTATTCTCTGTTTCAAGACTGATGAGCTTGACAAGAGTTGTGCAGCTCTACAAGTGTATATTCTAGACAAGGGTGCATATTTGAGCCACGCAATCCACAAACCCGACTTCTGGAGAGAACTGCTAGTTTTCTGCCATATTATCTCATCTATCGTTAAAAACTATATATATTTTGCTCATTGGTTATCGAATTATTGGTCAACATGTATTATGCTTGTATGCTCTAAGTAAGCCAATTATTTAATGCCCAACTAGCGCTACGAGGTTAATGGAGAATAGCCTTATACTCCAGAAAACTTTCTCAAGACATTAGATTCTTTGTAGCGGCCGCTATTATATTGAACCGTTCCCAGGCATTACATATCCCGCCATTCTCTAAACAAACGAGGAAGCAGTGATTCTACCATAGAGCCTTGTTTACAAACGATAAGTCAGGTTCTGGAGGACTTTAGTTCACTGTTCACTTGGACAAAAGAAAACCTTACGATACAGGGCAAAAATTCAACATACAGCGGGGATTCGCTGGTCATCACCGACCCAACTACTAATCCGCCCCTGACTAGCTTAAGTATGGGAGAGCAAACGGGATCCCGTAATTTCTAGTAGGTATGGTTGTATGTACTGGATTGCTTCGATAATAACATCTATATAGATAACTACGTCAACCAACCCTAATAAAGTTATAGAACCTATGACTAATAAAAACACTACAACTTGCGGCAACCATGACATACCCAATTTCTCTGAGGACGCCTCTCATTTCAACCGAGATCTACTCACTTGTTTCTGCCTGCAACGACTCAATCCAACTCGTTATTATCATTCTCAGATGCCAACACAAACATACAATTGCATTATTAATGCCGAACCGCTACACTGGTATCGACCAGGTGGCTACCATCCCCTTGCATCGACAATTTCGCCTAAACCATGTCAAGATAGAAGTTGTTAAATGATACCAAGAAGTGTTGCAAGACCCTTCATCTGCAGTCAATATTCGCTCAAAAGTATCAGCCACCTATTTGGACGCAAAACCCTTTAAGGACGACATTATACATAAGTTTCATAGTCCCGATGAGTACGTTATCCGATACTTTGTTGTCGAGAATTCAGATACACCATACAAGTCCTCGACGAAAACGAGTACCCAGATGAAATGTCCACCGAGATGAGTGAGGATGACTCCTTATATCTGGCTTTTCCTTCCAGGGAGATAACCTTGACAACTAGAGACGCAACCGGTCAGTTATGCACAGCTTTCACTTTGTGTGCGGTCTAGAATATAGCGCTGCTATTTTCAAATTAGAAGTTAAACTAGGAACTTTTATTGAGGCGGCTTCCGGTAGAATGAATGACCCATCATTACGACCACTCGGTATCGAGGATCTGGAATGGTGTTTAGAGTCCGATCTATGTGCTGCCGACGAGTTGCTTGTATTTTTTCGTCAGTCCGGTGATGGGTTATCTCCGAGTCCCTATGAGATTAAGAGGTTCACGTCTTGGCGGTTGGTGACGTCTTTAGATTTCAATAGGAAGCCCGAGAATCATTTTTCAGAAACGTCGATGCATCTTTCGTTCAGTTTGGGGACGTACAGCAACAGGATAGTCAGGTTTTCTTGCTGGAGTCCGTTGTCTCAGTCTATGATGCGCGACGTTGGATTAGAGATGTTGACTTGGTGAAATGCCTTAACAGCCCGGTTCTGATTCACACGCTAGGCAATGGTTGTCAAGGAAACCATTCACAATGCAGTATTGCGAGTGTCTCATCTGTAGAGACATGGGATGATGTTCTAGATCCGCCTACTGGTAAATGTGTTATTAGAGCTCAGGGTAGCTGGCTGGCGCGGTTAGCAACCATGACTGTTTCCATTGAGGCTGGGGGAGAAAAAGAAGGGGAAAGTATTGCTATTACCTCAAACGAGACATGTTGGGAATGCCGGGGATCTTCCGCGCCGTTTACTTCGAACAGTTTTGGTGCTAGAGGGTTGAGGCTATCTACAATACGCAGGCCTGAGATTATAGACGTTGTAGTATTTTAATTTTATCCTGTTTTCAGCAATAGTTGATGTCCACTTCGCCGGTGGGCTGGAAAGGTGTATGTTACCAGTTTCTCAATTTTTTATCCCGATCATACTCGTGATACCTTCAATGCGTCTCTCATACTTGTGGCCAGGTATTGCATACCACTAATTATAGATTAAGGAAGGCCAACTTGGTGCAAATTCTTAACAAGGGATGTCTTAGTATTTTACTCGTGTTTAGGATAAGGTTATGTTAATTAATCCGATCACGTTTATTGCCGGTCACCAAGCTAATCATCATTGGCTTCTTCATGGTCTAAGCTCACCGCATTCTGCATCACAGGCATGATTATAACGGAATTTATCCCGTGTTAAGATCACATCTCTCTCCGTACGCGTCGTTGACAGATAGAAATGAGCTGAATGGTGGGGTGGACCCTGGCGTAAAGCCCATCGTTTGACTAGACCAAAGTTGGAGGGCAACCGGTTTACGCGTATTCTTGTTCCACCTGTCAAAGTGCCGCCTATACGAGTATTCACAACCCCTTATGCTAAGCTCAGACCGCGTCTTTCTTGTCGGATTCGGACCCGAGTTTTCGTACAGTAAATGTTGCAGTGTCTCATCTCGCCAAAAGCTGCACTGCCGCACGCTATGACACTCATAACTGGTCAGAGCGTCTTTCTGCAGGTAGTGCATCCGCAACTTCACAGGAACTTGAAGAATACGATACGGCCGAATCCAGCACCAAATGGCGCTTCGTTATCTTCTCAAGCAAAAGCGAGGTCATCAAATCAACCAACTATGGTTTCACATTATCAGCCGCAGTAAAATATAAGCAGTATGCAGACTCGCATCCTATAGACATACCAGACACTGTTCGCCCAAATTATTCATCAACCTGTTCAAAAAAAACATGACCGGACACCACCACCAAGGCAATTCACCATACCCCCAGGCAGAAATACCGGCATACGTCCACGACTCGAGAAACAGCCAATTCAGAAACCTCTTCCTCGCACAAGAATTTGTAGGCGGAAAACAACCTAAGCCTGGGTCCGCTGGATCAACACCCCAGACTGCAATCGGCAGTAAAATGTCAAGTGGTGGTGCTGCCACCATCTGGACAGCCGATTTCAGCTTGAGTGGATGCTATCTAGCAGTTGCTGGCAGGGATCAAACTATCAAATTATTCAAAGTCATCACCACAGACGACGAACGAATGGTTCAGCAGATGCATGACAGCCAACAAGTACCATCATCAAAAAGCTATTCAGCACCAGTCTTCCTATCTACGCCTTACAGAGAGTTCAAGGGCCACTCTGGGGAGGTCTTAACCTTAAGTTGGAGCAAGAATGACTTTTTACTCTCTGGTTCGACAGATAAAACTGTTCATTTATGGCATCTAAGCCAACCAAACTGTCTCTGCGTATTTCAGCATGACAAGATTGTGACCTTAGTTGCGTTCCATCCCATAGACGACCGCTTTTTTCTCTCTGGATCTTTCGACGCTACGCTAAGGCTTTAGGATATCCCAAGAATGTCAATTATCTATTCGTTACCAGTAGCAGATATCATTACTGCCGTTGCTTTTACACCGGATGGCAAGTTTACGATATGCGTTACTTTCAATAGAACATACATATTTCTCAATACCAAGGGTCTCACGCAAACAAATCGACTATCTGTTCGATCTTCAGAAACCAACAGCAACGCCTGCTTCAAGATTACAGGCCTACAGACATCAAATCCCCCTGACAACTTTGAAACACCCAGACAAGCAACACTAATGATTACGACAAATGACTCACGGGTCCGCATCTATCGCCTCTCGGATAATGGTCTTGAAACCACACTCGAAGGAATCAGAAATCAATCGAGCCAAATCCACGCTCGTTTCAATGATAATGGGGACTACGCAATATGTGGCAGCGAGGGCGATGAGGTTCACATCTGGCACCTCGGTTCTGGTGAGCTCAAGGAGCCTTATGAGAGATTTCATACACATTCTGAGGTGGTCAAAAATGCGATTATGGCTCCAATGGCTACTCGAAAGCTCATAGATCTCTCAAAAGATCCCATCTACGACCTTTGCAATTCTTGTGCTCCAGGGCTCGATGACTTGTACAGCTCTACAAATCATGCAGCACGCCTCTCGCAAACATGTTTTGGATCTTCAACGAAAGGGAAGGCGCGTAGCATCTCGGAATCTGCCACTGATAGACATCCTCATGGTCATATAATTGTCACTACAGACACCATGGGAAAGATAAAGGTGTATCGTCAAGACTGCGCGTTTGGCAAGCGGTATCACGCTCATCAAAACTATCAAGTTCCTCAATAAGCCGCACATCTAACTTGTCCAATTTTTGAAGCGAGTTTGAGATTTTGACGCAATCGTAGTGTTACTAAAGGGGAAGTTGTAAATATCAATAACTTAGTCTATTAACGCCTAATACGTAATGCCCCTTGCCTGATTTGCATGATCTGAATTGTAAAGCATTTGCAAGTCTTGCTTTAACATTAACAGCTGGAACAGATAAGTTACCAGTGTCAAACACTGGCTACCGGAGTTGAAAAAAAAACAAGAAAGGCGGTAATATACGAGATGTCTGAGCAGTTAATATTTTAAAAGTCATTCAGAGTTCTAATATTAAGACCTGATATAATAGCCTTATTATAATGCCTTTGAGAGGGATAAAAGAAAACGTGTTCTTTATTGTTGTGTGAGCTTCCCTCAGAACTAATTTTTGAAGGTGAATGCATATGTAGATACAATAGCCATGATCTAAATAGCCACACACCAGTCAGTTGTTTGGTTCCTGTCAAGATATTACGCGATCAGTGTCTTGAACGATGCATTTTCCGTAACGTGCAGATACTTTTTTGAATGTGTCCTAGCTATTCAACTCCGTGCTAAGGTTTCCTATCTTGCAGGATAGAGTACGGCTCGATGACAAAGTCCTGAGCACTGGTGAGTCTCGGTAAGGTTCTGTATATCCCATCGTGGTCTATTTTAGATGCCATCTGAGCGGTTTCATACCGCTCGATGATAAATACGCGATACGTTGTTTCATATTCGTGTCAATATAGTACGCGCATGAACGACTTTATGTTTTGACTCGTACTAAGGAAATAACGAGTCAATGTGGCCGGAAATAGAAACGGACCGAGGCGCGCGCCTCGAGATTTGACAGTAGGTCTGGGTTCCAGAGTCTAGACCAACCAACGTTAGGTGCGTATAGATCTGGCGTGACGGAAGCGACTGAGCGAAGTCAAAGCGAGTAAGCGAGTAAACAAGTAAACGAGTAACGAGTAACAAGTAAACGAGTAACGAGTAACGAGTAAGCTAGTAACGAGTAAACGAGTCTTTCAAACAAGCTTATTTAACAAAGTTCAAGGTTAAGTAACGCTCGGAATTTTTCACAAGGCATACTAAGACAAACGATAGGGACACTTAGCTTTCCCCTAATTTTGTGTGAGAACTGCCTCGTCACAACATGATTTATCAAGTCCTCAATTCCCTTCCAGCATCTTCAATCATTCTCAGCCATTCTCTACTACTTTTCTTTCTTCATTACCCCTACGTTCATTTCGGAATCAATCTTTTCTTTTCTTGAACTCATTGCTTTTACCTTTAGATTCTTGCATTTTCTTCCCCAGCATTCCTTCATTGGTTTTTTACCAGATGTTTGTTATTGGAGATGTTCTCTCGTTTTTCCTTCAAGGAGGAGGTAAGCCAAGTTCTTCTTATCAATTACTTCGTTGACGCGAATGACCATTGTACTGACTGATTCTTGACATCAGGTGGAGGTTATCAATCTTCAGGCACCTTGGAAGCTCTGGATCTCGGCGCCAAAATCATCATTGGCGGTCTATTTGTCCAACTTATCTTCTTTGGTGTGTTCATTATTATTGCTGTCGCATTCAATCGTTCCACCAACACATCTCCAACCGGGCGCTCTCATGTGGTTCCCTGGAAGAAGCATATATATGCTTTATGCCGGCAGCGTGCTGATCATGGATCGATCCATCTTCAGACCTGTTGAGTACCTACAAGGTAATGACGGATCTCTGCTCAAGCATGAAGTGTACCTCTACGTTTTTGATGCCATTCTCATGATTCTTGTCATGATTCTCTTCAGCTGGTATCATCCTGCTGAAATCTCAGCAATCATTTCACAGAGGGGCAACGGCTATGAGATGAAAATGGGCTCTATTACTACCGTGCATCAACGCTTGGCTTCAGATGTATAGTGTCAACATGATACTACCTTGCAAGCGATTTCTTGCTAGCCTTGTAAGGGCATATATTGGCACAATGTTGGTTTTGAAGGAGGCATAAGCAAGCACAAGCTATTACTTAGGGGTTTCAGAGGAACATTCATATCTATTTAACAGGATAATGACATGTCAGAAGTAGTATCCACGGCGTTATGCAGAATTACAACGATAGATATAGCATAGAATTGGAGTCTTGATTAGATTAGCTGGAACATAAAAACCACATGTATTTATTTACCTTTGTCCTTTGTCAATATCTAAAAGATAGATCAAGGTTACACATCTAAAAAAAAAATAAAAAAATAGAAAAAAATAAAACAGCTTAAAACCATATATATAAATGGTTTTTCTTAGATTAAAATATCAGAATCAATTACTGTAAAATCTCGACAAAACCAGCACCTCTAGCGAAAGACTAATGCATAGCTAGAGCTAAATGTGTAGGTAACAATCATTGCTATAAGAAGGCTAGATTATAGAGCATCTTACAGATTCTGGTTCCTCCTTCTCATACAATTGGCTTTTGTTCTGATCTACCTAGCCCTCGCGTTAAGCTCGAGAGTGCTGATGGGATTTGTCTAGTGTTCGCCAACTGGCTCTAACTGGGTGGCTACACCACATCGAAGTGTCTTGACCTAAAGGTAAACTCTAATTGTTTTAGCATAATGGTTCGCTTTCCAACTCTGGGTCTGCCAGGCACGGAATGGAGCCTTGAACAATTGAAATAAGCTGTTGGAATCAATCACTAACTGGTCAAATTGGTTTGGCAAACCCCCATCTAAGGAAGCAATTTATTAAATCACCATTAAGTAAATATGAAAGATTAATAAATGGTTGTGTCCTACATGATCTATGACGCTGTAAGTACTTCGTCATCCAGTAAATGGGCAACCAAGGGAGGCCTACCATTGAAGATTCCCCTCTCCTTGTCTTAGCAGCACTTTTGACAAATAGCCCGCTTTTTTGAACTGAAATCCTCAATACAAAGAACTTGGGGGACGTCAATTGAATCCCAGTACTCTTTCTATCTCTCGATTGTTGTGTCTCGCGAGCCCTATTTCAACTTCCTGGACTGCCCAATATGGATCTAGGTATCGTCACTCAATTGAATGAGCGGGTAATCTATCAAGCGACAAAGCATATTTTTGTTGGCAAATACGCTAAATTACGAGATCGCGGGACCGTAAGGACCTCGATTAACAACAATTTACAGAAGGGGAGCCTGGTGCGGCAAGTTGTAACTCAACACGGCTTTGACGCTGTATCTCAGGCAGTGTTGAGGCTCCTTTCGGACGAGGTTTATGAGTCGACCTTAATTGCCAGTCAACGTTTTCCCGATCTATTTGAGCCTTCAACGGCCCAGACTGCAGCCAGGACTCAACTAGAAGCTGAAGTCACGAGGACCGAACAAGCCGCGCTTGAGGGCATTGACCAAACCCACTCGGATAACAGTCAGGATATTCGTGATTTGAAAGAAGTCACAACAGCAGTATATGGTATGTCGCATCCATCCAAGGTTATTCATAGTAACTGAATCTGGCCAGACGCTAGTGATAGCACTGCGTGCAATGTTGCTGGCATCTCATCGTTATTTCCAGTCTATCTGCCGTTTCCTACGGAGCATCGGCTTATGGAGAAACTACAAAAGATCATGGAACTTGCATGTTACCAGTATGGAGTTAGAGAGCTCTCAAGTATCATGAAAAAACGCGACTGGGATTGTCCTGAATCGGTAGAGCTTAGTAAGTGGGCAGAGCTCCTCGGACACGAGGGAAACCTGGAACGGCAGGGAAACCGCAAGCCCCTGAAAGAACTGCTGCGTTCAATTGCACAAATCAGACATACAGCTGTTCATCGTCTACGTACCAACTCAACAGGACTAGAACGGTTTCTCGCCGATGCAGAAGACCTTGCCGGAGTTCTTGGAGACAACATGTATACACAAGCTATCTCGCGACTAAGTTTAGATGCTCAGTCAACATTCAGAGAGCTCGCACGAAACAAACAATTTATTCAACTGCAACTGGAAAATGCTCAAAAAGAGATAGCAAAGCAGCGCGCCGAACTCGATCAGAAAGAGCAAGAGAATTTGCGCTGTATGGAAAGGGAGGATGAAAAGTACCGAGCTCTGGCGGGTGAAAGACTGGAAAGGGCTCTCGATCTCGTGAGAATCTTGCAGGTAGCACCGAAGAGTGAGGATGAGGCGCTGAATGGTATGGACGGCGACGAGGTCGTCCCTGTTTCTGATGACGACAGCGACTTCGATTACGCAGAGCGATTCGAAGACTGCAGTGAGGCATGATTTTATTGGGTATTATAATAATAAACAACTACGAGTTCTATATATATGATAGAAGATAAATTTGAAGTCTTTCCTAGGCCTTTACCCGGCCTAGCAGGTTACTTATCGGTAAGGCTGAAGTCTCAGCTTACCCAAGCGTCCCTAAGACTGCAATTACTCGTGGAAGAAAAGCTCGCTCAGGCCACTCGCTTAGTTGTAACCCCGATTTAATTTGCGTAGGACTGTTTCCAGCTTCAAGTCAGTGTGATGTCAGAACAGTATCAATGGCTTACGTTTACTGAATAAGCACGGTATCTGGATGGTGGGGCATCCGGTGAAAAGCGCAGCACTCTTGCTTGACCCCTCGCCGGAGGAGAATCGCCGGAATAATAGTAACAGCAGCAACTCTGATGATACGCAAGGGGGCTCTCAAGACGGGTTCGTTCTTCGGAATATCCCGGCCGCTCTGGGACGCCTTACAGAGAGAGCAAGAAAGACGATATTAGATAGTAGATTTAACTCTACGAGTAATACCGCCTTATCTATTTTCCACCACGCCGTATGTTAGGGAGGCCTTTCTTTCATAAACTTCAGGGTAAATCGTAAAGAAGTATGGTAAAATAGCGCGAATGGCTATCTGCTTCATGTATTAGAGAGTGAAGGGAGCAGCTCGAGCTTTCTGTTTAGGCTTACGGAGGCTGAAATGGCTGCGCTATAAGACCGTCCACACCGTTATGGCGCTACATAGCGCAATAACCGACGAGAAAGATAGCGAGTACGTGAAGGAAACTCGGGAGTGGCTGTGGATGACCTGCTCATACTTTATGTATCAATCCCAGATAATGCCTTATACCGAGGGTTCGAGATATCTATGAAAGTCCCGTCATCGGCTGTCTCGTGGTATAAGCCACGCCGGAAACAGACTCCGAGGTTACATTGCTCCAGGTTTGCCTATACGTAGCTGCGGACTATACGCCCCATCTTTCAGTCTAGACCAAGATTTCCCAGCTCCTCGTAGCGGAGAGAGCACTACTAGCAATCCAGCAAGACGAATTTGAGCACCTAGGGCTAAATTTAGAGGACATACAGCATCTTTTCATCGTAGAAAGGACAAGACCTTCTATCGGCTGAGCGCAGGAACTTGGAGCATACGGGAAGGCCATTAAGGATGCAGTAACGTCTTTCGGGTACATCCGTGGGTTAGCCGATGTTGAGGCTCTCTCGTACAGTGATACCCGGTTCACCATGACGCACTTGTGTCATCTCGTGGCAGCAGAGCTCTAGATGGCGCAGGGCCAGCTTTCCGAGCTTTTCTTATCCACCTGGATGATAATCAGATCATCAGGAACTAGTAGTACCTTTGCTAACCCTCCGATCTCTTGTTCACAACCCAGCTGAGTCGGCCCGGGATGGAGCTCTGTCTACCATCTTAAGAACAAGAAGTTGTGTGGATACAAGAAGTGGCTCCTGAAAAGGACTCTTGGGTGCGGCTGGCTCCGTACTTGTTTCTTTCGGGTACCCAAAAGAGCCATATGGCGCGATCAAGCCGTGAGCGAATGTATCACGAACATGGACAGATTTCTCGAGAGGTTTCTTCTACTCACTCACATCACAGGCACGTATTGTATTAAGTTGATACTCACGTACAGTCGACTTACGGCAACAATCGTCGTCGTCTTGTTAAGGGGTAGTTAAAGGCCGTCGTGTTCATCTACAATTCAAATTTTGAGGTAGGAAGGTTCAATAGTTGTATTTTATTCTTGCCTTAATGCATCATGACTACAGTATTAACAGGATATGTTATAATCTCAGAGAAACATGAGCCAACTACTATCTGGCCGGTATAAGTTTGATGTAACGAGCAATCAATAATTCGAGCATAACATCAAGTAGATCCAGCTTTAAAGCCAAATATCTATAATCAGACAACTGAAAGCTTTCTCCGCGGGCAGCTCTTACAAGTCAGAGAGTGCGTATCAAAATTTCATCATATTAATTGAAGGGCTTTTAATAGTTCGCTGCAAGAGGCAAAACAAGGCAATCATCGTAAGCGGCGCATTGCAAGATAGGAAGAAGCAACTCAAGATAAAGTTTCACCTAATGCAGGTTGCCCGCCCCAACTGCATTCAGGCGACCACTAATTACGGTGGGCAATGAGGAGTACCGGTATTGCTTACCCACTGGATCTGATCTAAGCTGTGAGAGATAACAAAGTTAAGATCTGTATAAGCAAAACATAAAAGCTTACCGCAAGTAAAAAGAAGAGCATGTCAAGGGACAAAAGGGTGTTGAAGACGTATAAGCAGGGCATTCTATTGAAAGTGTGGCCACTAAGAAAGTACTGCATATGCTAGTTAAAATAGAATCTGATTCCTAAGTATGGGAAATGGCAGATGTCTCCTAGAATTCCAACAACTGGGAGATAAACCTATCAGCCGGCTATCAGATCCGCTCAGTTTTTCATCCGTTGTCTCTCCTGTATACAAAGTTCTCCACATTTCATTTTTGTCTTTTAACCGAATCTACATTTAACTTCGTAAAGGTGGACTGCGATAAGTGCAAACTCCCTAAAAGTTTGCGTCACACCCCTCGATTAAGGTGGAACAAGGCGGAAGGCGCCAACTAGGATTTGTCAGGCTACTTCCCTATTCACGTGTAAAGGTTGCGTGTTTCTCCAAAATAGTAGTTGCTGACATACAGGTTTCATCTATCTCATACAGTTCAGCTGTTTATACTGTCTTGGCGAGAGCAATACAAGATGACGTGCAGCAGAATCACAGACAAAGAGAAATGACAGTGGCGTTGATATCAGACAAAAGAAACGCCTTCTACACTCCACCTACGTTATGGAACTTGCCGATTGTCCAAAGTCCCATGATGAGGACTGGCTAACACAGCTGAAAGCATGAATACGAGGGGTTACAAATCATGGTTAATTCATATCGATGCAAAGAAGCAGAGGCGTAGCAACTTTCAATTCCGTGAACGAGCGGGGTCCGATTAGGCTGCAACACTCAATTATAAATATCCCCCTTCTCTCCCTCTCATGGTTACTGAAAGCACCATCATTCTTCAGTTCAAACTTGGGATCGCCGGCTACAACATTCTGTTCAGATACAATTCTTCATACACGCAACAAACCTAGCCACCATGAAGCTCAACATTGCCACTATTGCTTGCTTCGTCCTTGGCGTTGCCACTGCTTTGCCTGAGGCTGACCTTGGGGGTATATATACTCGCTCAATAACGATTGTGTACGCAGCTAACATCTAATAGAACGGGGCATCCCGCGGCCGCCGTCCTGCTATAAATACACGTACGAAAAACCATGCACGGCAAATGGCTGCCATTGGCACGACAAGTCTGAGTGCGTCAAGACTAAATACGCGCCTGGTGATGGAAAAATGTGTGAGACGGACAACAGGAAGGAGAACAAGAAGTACCACTGCGACAAGCACCCTTATTGCAAGTACATTGAGAAGGGGGAGTGCAAGCCTACGAAGCCATGGTAGGGTATCAAATGTACTGTGGGAAGATAACCCGGACCGAGCCCTCTTTTGTTATCCCATGTTCGTCTATGCACGGAAGCCAAACTTCGGCAAGGTATTTTGTACCTAGTACTCTCCTTTACATCAGTAGCCTTAGCTTCGGCTTAGTATAACCCCAGAAAATGAAACCAAATTGGTCTGTATGTATGTGAGCGGAAAGTGCCGCGATACTATCCTGTCTCGTAGTGTTAAATTATTACTATTTCTACATTATAATAATTCTACAGAATATACACATTTTGTGTCGTTCGGCCATCCGGACAAGTGGCCCATACGACTTCCCCTAAAACTCACTCTTTCAGTTAGTTAACTGATATCCCCGATAATTTCGGTTTCATGTAAGATTAATAAGAAGAACATTCCGGGAGCTTAATGCGCAAAGGTGTGGTCATGAACACGTCGTGATAAGGCTATGCTATTACGCGACATATATCTCAGTACAGGATAGTATTTCAAAGCGACCTTAACTATACGATGCGATAGAGGGTGCTCCGACCCATCTCGGGAACCTTTTGCATCTCTGTACCATCTGAAATATTGGAGTCACGAAGGTATGACGCAAGCTATCGAGGGTAACCTAGACAAGCTTCGGCCGGTTATTAATAAGGAGATATTTGAATCGAAGAGGTCAGATAGGCATATAAGTACTTAGACTCAGGTAAGCACTAAATTAATATCTGTATCGAAATATGTTAAATACAGACTGATACTAGCTAGGCTTGGCTTAAAGCTCGTTTTAAAAATTTGAAAATTCACTCTTATAGGAGTTTAGAATTTATTAAAAAAGCTCCTACCGTTAACAAACCAACCTAGATTTATTTGAGCCTTAAGAAGCAAGGGCTCTCCAACCGGGTTCTAAAACGTAGTATCCTTTCGGGCCCCTGAACCATTCAGGGCCTCTTCCATGTAGGGGCTGTTTTAATGCCGTCTTAACTCTAGACCTGGAACAACCCAAACGTTAGTGCTACCACCTGCCACATCTCGTTCTCGTTATGTCAAGAAGGGAGCAAGCTTAAACAACTTAACTGAAACGGTCTGGGTAATTGTGATGACTTTACGAGCCTAAATCCAATCAGGCTGTCAGAGATTGTAACGAATCTTGCGACATCAGGCTTGTAATGCCACGTTTGCTTTGAGACTGTTATAAATAACTGGGTAAGAGAAGAATATAACGCTTCTATATTATATCTACGAACCAAGTATAAAGATATCCGATTGCGCACTCGAAATTGCAAATTAAAACTTATTACAGGATCCAGACATATTACACTTGCTTATCAGTTGATTGCGTCGTTGCTTTCTCGTCAACTTCACGCAGCCTATATACACTACTACACTTGTTAAAATGCAGCTCCCTACACTTTTCCTCACCATTACCTTCCTCACGATGGGCCATGGTAATGCAGGTAAGATTGACCCTGCCCTGGCCCCATTCTTCGTTTGTGACTTCATGCTAACCCTCTTGGAAGCCTCGATTCGTCGTCAAAATGGCGGATTTCGCGACTTCGTTACTGGAAGGGGAACTGCGGTTTTTGGGAACGCAGGAAGCACATGTTCCGTTGGTCGAGACGAGGGCGAATGTGATCAGTTTGGAAGATGTGTGCAATCTATTCCTCCGAATAAGCAGAGCATCTTGAACCAAGGACGAGAGGTTGATGAATGTATCAAGGGAGGGCAGACAGGCACCTTGAAGGTTTAAGTATTCTGTTACTATAGAGGTTAAATACTTGCTCCATTCGCCGCTAAAACAGCGGCGACTCAGCGGCGACTTGTATCACTTCAGGCCTGACTAATAGCAACTTGATCATGAATAGCCTTAATAATGCGTTTTTTAGTTAATGCAACTGAATCACTGTAGTTAGAACCGTCGTGGTGGTTTTTTAGAAAAGACCATAAGGTGGTTTGTTAGTAGTAGCTATATTTCTTACGTTAAGACATATTATTTCTTTTTTAGGGTTATTTAAGTTATAAAAACTAATCGTAGGGTTTAAGATTAATACTATCTCGTAATAGTATTGACCTTATTTTCCTTCTATACTAATCTTACAATCGCACTTATAAGCTATAGTTACGCCTGACAATAGGTATAGGTAAGGGCTTGATTTTTAATAACCCTATATGCAGCCTGGTAGCACTGTTCTTTCCAGGCACTTTATGATCTAGTATTATTTCGTGAGATAGTTAAAAGTATTATTAAGTCCCCTAACTTCTTGGGTTCTAGTTATAAAACAAAAGAGATAACTAGAGTAGCAGAAGCGGACACAACTAAGAGCTAGTAAATGCCTAACATTCTATGACGTGACATTCTTCTCTGAACTTTGACGAGCGATATCACCCTTAGCCGTTTCAGATACTTTAGTGGGCTCCTCAACGTCTTCGTGTGTACGACCGCCATACTTTTTAATAGTCAGTTTGTCGAGCTGTAGATCGTTAGCAACTTGTAACAAGAGAAAGCAGAGCAACCAGGCTTACATAGTTGACGAGCCAGATATAACCAAACATGACTCCGCAGCACACAATAAGTGCGATAGAACCCTTCTTCCAGTAAGGCGCATCAGCAGCGCTGTAAAAGACGATGCCCCAGAAAGTCCACAAGACCATAGATCCAATATTCATCGAGTATAGCGTCACACTGCGCACCGCGTCATCACCTGTTCGCTGCAGAATGATATTCGCCCAACCAAAGATGAGCGGATTGACCATGTACGCCGTTCCGGCAAGATAGAAGGCGAACATGGTCCCAACGAAGGACAGGTTGCGCACAAGAAGCATTGCTCCGACGACAATCTGGAGAAGAACTGCGAGGATCGCCATAGGGACTCGCTGGCCGGTGGAGTCCATGTGCCAAGCGGCGAGCATGTTGGCGACAATGCCGACGGCCTGAACACCGAGTGGGTAGGTGTTAATCTGCGTCTGGGAGAAACTGTCGCTCTGGTACTTGAGCCAAAGAAGGTAGGTGTTTTGTAGTGGGAAAGCTTCGGTGCTCGCGCAGACGGGGGACCAGAAAAAGAGAATCCAGCTAGACACACTATTAGAAGACATATTTGGCAATGAAAGAATATCAGATACTTACAACATGGGAGTCAAGAATACTCGCTTGATTAACGACATTGGCATGATGTTATGGCCATCTTGGTTAATGGGAGGAAGTCTAGACACTGCGAGCTTACGCTCATCCTGAGACAGATATATGGCCTTGGTGCTATCTGGGATGTCAGGGAAGTAGAGGAAGCCAAAGACGGCAATGGGCAAAGTGATGATGCCATCTATCCATGTTAGATACAAGCCAGTTTGGCCAGGTAATGGGTTCTTACCAATTAAAAACACCCACTGCCAGCCCTGCAAACTAGCCATACCTTTCATGCCCTTGTGGATGGCCGCCATCATCACGCCAGCAAACATGGTGCCAACTTGACCCGAGGCAGTAAAAAGAGCAGTTCGCTTGGAAATCTCTTCGGGTTTGTACCATGCACCAATGATGTAGATTGTACCGGCGTATGTACTGGCCTCAGCTAAGCCAAGGAAGAATCTGATGACGCAGAGTTGCGTGACAGTCTTCACAGCGGCGCTAGCCATCTAGTTTATGTAAGATAGTGATATATCAAGCGAAATTCATTCTTATCTTACAGTCAAGCCAGCCCAGACAACGACCATAGAAGGGAACCAGATTCGCGGAGCGATCTTTTGGATGATGATGCCATGAGGAAGCTGACCGACAGCCATTCTATATGCTATGTAAGTAATGAACGTGTGTGGCTTTCAAGGAGGGACATACCCAGCGGTGGTGACAGAGAGGACATTGTTGTAGTCATGGCCGCTCATGTTGAGGGCTTCACGGAGACCAGCGACCTGGTGGGTGGAATGTCAGTTGCAAATAGCAGGCTTGGCTCTAGTTAACCCACATAGGCATTGGCAAAGGCAGCACGGTCTATACTACGGGTCAGCCAAGCCAGTTAGATACTTGAAAGGGCAGCATACCGAGGAAGTTGAAGAAGTAGCTGAGGCAGCAATATGTCTGGGTTGGGTAAGTATACAGCTACTGAGAGGATTGACGAGGTAGCGTACCAGAATGAAGAAATCTGAAAGGTAAAGTTAGATTCGTCCAAGAGAGACGGACAGATGAGGATATGATAAACATACCTAGTTTCCTCACGAGTCGTCTCTCATCTTTAGACTTTGCCGCGGCTCCCAAAAAGAAGCCTTGATCCCATCAGCATGTTCTAGTGTTATTTGAGAATAAATGGGAGAACTTACTGCGAATATTATCGCCGATGCTTCCACCTTGCGATTCCATTGTGAGTGTAACCGAATTAACGACGAAGAGTAAGTGTAAGGAGATGGATTTTCGAGATCGTCAGATAAGAAACGAGCTTAATATTGATATTTTTTCCCTCACTGCAAATCCACCCCACCAGATCAGATTATCAGATTTATAAGATAAATCAGGAGAGAAATCCCACTCTAGCCGAAATCGGCCACACCAATAGGTTTTGGGCCAACTGCCGAAGCTAGAGGGGAGCAGATCCTTGGATAACTCGAGGTCAACGCCCGCAGAAAATTCTGACTTGTTAGTTGAGGGACTTTTTTCATCGAGTGGAGTAGACGTTGGGGTTGAAGTAATCAAGCTTAATCCTACACGGAGACGTTACCTGACACGTCTCGACCCTTAGTTGTACTACGTAGTATGTGGCACTGGGCTTTCTTTATGTGGCTGGTTGGCTTAAAAACTAACTAACTTTGAATCAAACTAGTTGCACTTAGCCTAATAAATAGCTAGTCATTTTTAAGTAGCTCTACAGGTGAATCCACCGCGCCATCCAGGTGTTGGTAATCTCTTTGGCCTCATCTACGAGCCCCATGTCCAACAGCAACTGCACGGTTCCACGAGCTGCACTCTCCAGGGCACTGAACACCCAGGAATGCGTGATGCTGGTATGCTCGCCAATAAAAACTGTGTTGAACTCTGTCACGAAGAAGGCAGGTAGGTATAGCTGCTGCTGCGGCACAATGGGCAGAGCGAAAGCTCCGGCGTGGTGCTCATTGTGTTCCCAGCATTCTCGCGCATAGTTACCCGTCCAATTCTCCTCCACAACGTCACCGTATATTTCTTTAAGTGATTTCTGTATGTACGCCATATGCTCCTCCTCAGGCATGGCGCACGCAACTGTAGCATCATAGTCAGATAGGTACGACGCCATGAGCACACCGGGGCCAGTAGAGTTGATATCGTGTGAAGGAAAACAGATCTGCCCGATGAGTGGATTGGTGACACGTCCGCAACCTCCCAAGATGGGTTGCTCAAGTTGCTCCCACCAGCGTGTCTTGTATTGGACAGCCGTCTTAGCTGCGCCGCCAAAGACTGTCCGGTCGATGGCGCGCCGCATCAGGCTGGAATAGGGCGGCAGATCCCAGAACTTGAGGAGGTTGAAAGGCACGCTGTTGAGGACGTAATCAAAGTGCGCAGTGTTGGATGGCGAGAAGGGGTTGCTACCGGTTGGACGCCAGGTAACCGAAAGGGTCTTGTTCTTGTTGTACTTGATGCCATTGACCTTTGTGCCAAACTCGATTCTGTCGGCTACAATGGGCTTGAAAGCCTCGGGGAGTCTACTGAGTCCCCCTTTGATGGTAGCCCATTTGCTGGCGAGGAAGTAGATTGTCTCGTACTCCCACATGGGCCAGACAACATGCGAAGGCGTAACCTCATCGGTAGTATTGAGGTCAGTGCCCACGACGTGTCTCAGGTACTCAACCTCCGAAAAGTCGAATAGACCCTCTTCCACGGCTTGTTTGTGCGCACGGAAGATGTCTTTGGCGTAGAATCTGATGCGTTCTTGGTCAATCCCCTTGAAGTCCTCCAACGCCTGGATGGCCTCTTCGGCGGCCGTGGCATTGGAATAAACCACCGGCTCGGCATACTTGGGGTCATTTGCAACCTCTGTCTTGCCAGGAAAAGTGCCGTCAGGGCGACGCTTACTGGTTGTGACAGGAGTGTTGGGCGACGACTGGATCCAGTTGGAGAAGTGCACTTGAAGTTCTTTGTTGCCAGCGTTCTTCTTGTTGAGTATGTCTGCCAGTTGGAAAACCATTTTCTGATCCAAGATGGGAAATGTGTCGTTTGTGTCTGGGTCGCTGATTTCCACAGGAAAGCGCATCGGCCCCATTTCGTGGTACTGGCCATCTTCTGGAGATGAGTTGTTCAGGTAGGCTGTCATAATCCGGCCACCAATGCGATCAGAAGACTCGAGGATCTTCCAGTTGTGAACACCAACAGAATCCAGCATCAACTACACGAATTAGTCAGTATTTTCACCGAACCCCAAGATAATGACATGACTCAACTTACCCCAGCCGTCAAACCAGAGATCCCTCCGCCCAAGATTCCAAAGGTCTTATTCTTAGAAGCCGCAACGAAACGCTCATCAGGCTGCTTCTGCTTGAGATACGCCACACCATCGAACCATGGCCCTATTGGGTCTGCCACGTCTGCAAACGTCTTCCTGCCCCGACGGTTGAGTCTCTGTTTTGTGACCTGAATCGTTCCGGAACGACCGATTTTTTGGTCGTCTAAGAAGGCGTGGAAGCATCCTTCATTGATGTCCGAAGGCGTCACCCAAACCAGCTTTGTTGGACGCTGGCTCTCCCAATCCCCGTGATGTTTGGCAAGAGGGTGCTTTCCAACGTGTGTATTGCCAATTTGGTGCTCTGCATCCGACGGTGTTGAGACACCATCACAAGAGCCATAGACGACACTGAGTTTGCCATCAACGTTTCCCGAATACTCGATCACAACGTTGTGGGGGCTTCCCTGCTCGACCTTGCTTGGGGAGACAAAAGTCACGGCCTTACTAGACCGTGTAGATGCACAAGAGACAGCAGGCAAAAGGCCCAGAGTGGGCAACATTAGACAAGAAGAGCGCATTGTCGATAGCAGGAGAATTAGTAGTCACGCTCACTCGAGTTGAAGATGTTCCAGAGGGAGTTTTGCTTTGCTCTGCTTTGCTTTTAAATACAGCCTCAGGTCTATCTACTGAATCTCTTCACTTCCCCACCGCTTATCGGAGGTCTCCCAATTTCGGGTCAACTACCGACGACGGTTCATCCCACTATGAGTGGGAGATATAACTATCCCTGTTTCAGTACCAAGTTAACAAGGTTCTCGTCATCTCCGGGCTGAACCCACATTGGATACGACCTGTGCTGGTCTTGGAACTTGGACAGCAAATAACAGTAGCAATCTTCGAAAACAAGCTTATCGGGTGACGTTTCAAGCGGAGACCGTTATCTGGTAATGGGATGCCAAGCTTCCGGTTCAGTTTGAGTGTATACGCCAAGAATAGGCGCCCGAGTGATTGGGACCTAACCCATGCCAGTCGGCACTTGTACTACGTAGCCTTCTTGTTAGTCCCGAGGCAGTCATAGTAAAGGTTTCCACACAATCTTGATGCGAATGCTGGTAAGAAGGCAACTTACAGGCTTATACAATGATCAGTCCAGAGAAGACGGATAGTTGGGGCTGCATCGTGTGGTGCGCGATTCTTCCACCAGGGGTTTGCTTTTCCCGTTTTCATCTGGTTACATACTCCAACTTAAAAATACCTAGAGAAATATCCGACAGTGTAGAGTTTGACCTATACTCAAGCCAATTTGATAGCTTTAAAGATTAGATCTTAAAAGCTAACTGGCTCGGTTGATAGGTAGAGCTCCACACTTTTGGATATTTCTTGGGTGTTTTTAAGCCTGTATGATATACCTAAGATAGCACAGCTGCCAAGCGGCAATCTATGCGTCTCTTGGTCTGGCCGCTGATTCTTACACTGCATTTTGTCTAAGTTACTTACGGGCAATTTTGTTCTAGATTGTTTGAATTGTGTTAGCTGATCTAACCGAGTCTCTTTGAAGCCTATACAGTGAGTTAATGGCCGAGATTTACTCTACCAGCATTAGCCCTGCAGGGTGAATAGTACCAATAGATGCAATCAAATTATAAACTTATTACACATTAACAAGAGCTTGGTGCGTACTATATCCTGGATGATCTTATAGACGAAAAGGACGCCTCAAGTTTCGCATCACGAATAAGCCGCAGATCACAGGTCTTCTGTCCGCTTGAGGGTATTCTGGTAGGTTAGGATTTATAATGACACATGAGAATAAGTGTACAGAGCCGCTTCGTCTCCTCTTGAAACTCCGAGGCTGCAGTACCGGTCAAAAGACTTTCCAAGATGTATGCATGACTACAACCACGAAAGGAGAGAAGGTATCCATTTGAGGCTAAGGAACAGTTTGGCAACTCTTCCATCAAGCTCTTATGGTGGGTTCCTCCACATAGATAACATTCAGGTCCCGAGGCAATCTGTAAATTGAAACCGCTTTGGTGGTGGAAGCCTGAACTAGGTTGTTGTCTTCCTGTTAAAGCCGCCTTGTACGCAGTGCAAAGCTTTGCAGTTGTAACTACGGCCAATTTACTAGCCTCCTGCTCTAGGACTACGAAACATGTCATTGTGGAGAAGGCTAAGGCATCGGGGCTATCATGTTTGAAGTGTGGATAAACTGTGTTTTCTTTTATCGTGCATATCTTGTGGGAGAGTCGTTCAAAATCAGATGGTAAGGGACAGTGCTCTCTTTTGGTTTTGGAGAGGGATTCAAGAATGGAAAGGTACCAATAACGGGAGAAAGTATTCTTCAATATGGAAAGCAGAGAGGCACATCCCTCGTTGTAACCAAGCCACGCAAATTTAATGTCGCAACTTGCAGGATATATGAGCATGTTTCCACAGGTAATAGATGCAGCCACATACAGCATTAGTATCAGAGGCCTCTGGCTCATTGACTCAGTCACCAAGAGGATGAAATCCATGGTACAGTGCCTAGGTGGTTGAGAATGATCTGAGAAGTGGAGGTGAGTGGTTGTATAGCTCGGGTAGAGATGAAGTAAAGAGCTGGAGAAGGGTAAATGCATAACAAGTAACGTACAATCCGATAACAAATTGAATACCCTTACTCTTTGATTGCTTTCCAATGTCTGCATTCATCGATGGCATACTATGTAGACAGTGGTAGGCAACTTTGAAAGCGTAAGTAGTGAGAATCGGGACCTCAAAATCGTTAACATATTAAAAGTGTAGATGTCTTAGACTTTATAGCGTACTAACCCAGTGAGTCAGACAAGTCCTAGAACATCGGTTCTAGAATCTAGGTAATATTATCATGCTGTTTATAAGATCAAATTTAAAAGGAAAGTTAAACCCATTGTCAAACGAGACAATACTGAGAAGACGATGGACTAAAGACACATACGGACGGATATAAGTCCTCCCGGCAAATTCTACAAACACGCCGGCTATCATGTTCTAGGGATTGCAACCTGTGACTGTTATCCACAACATTCGTGATGCTTAATTCAACCCTGGATTATTAGACGGCAAAGGCTCATCCCGTACTAGAGGGAAAACCTAACGTCGCGTTTTATTTTAACCTAAGAAGATACAATTCTGTGCTTATGTGGTCAATAATAAAAACAAACAACCCTAGTGATATAACAAGGCGAAAGACTCAGCTACTATTGTTAATCGTGACCACCATAGATCACCATGTTTTTTGTCCTCCTATATCAACACATCAATCCAAGAGTTCCCACTCACTTATTAGGCCATCCACTCCAGTCAGTCTTGCAGCACTATAAGAAGCCCACAGGGGGGTTCTCGAAATTCTATTTTAAGAAACACGCTTATATCCTCATGGGAGGACGTGACATCTTGAATGCTTATTACGTATTTCCACCCCAAAATCGACTTTTCAGCTTCTAGGTAGATTATATTCTAAATCTGTTCTACTTCACGACGAACCCTGCAGGGTGTGCTCCTTCATTGTGTTGTTTTCGAAGATCAACAAGTTACTTTCTCAACTCGTAAAAAGAGCCATAATGCGAGCTGCCTACCGGTGCAGGAATTGACTTGTGCCTTTAAGATACAGGATAGAGCCGGTGCGTTGCGATTTTATGTGGTTACAGCTGCTAGTTTAAATTCCAGGTTGCCTAACTTTTGTATGTAAAAACAATATTATACTTAAACAAGGGACGGTCCTTTAGTTTTAACAATGAGTTGCTTATAACCCTGATCTATTTAAGTAGTTAATTAAGTTCACAATAAACTCGACATGCTCAGCCTAGCCTTCAATTTAATACGTTTCTCCTGCCCTATATTGCCCTCACAGGTCTATAAATCCTAATAGACAGTCCATTAATACACCACTATAATGCTATTTAACTTTGCACGCCTCGTAAAGGCAATATGCATACAGCTACTGTAATGTAGTTAACACTGATGGCTACGGAAATTGTAGACTTTCTATATTACTATAGTACCTAAGGGGCGCTTAAATAAGCCCTTTTTCTGCCATTAATTGCTAAACACCTTTATATTATCACTTAAGTCTGAAAAATTCCACTGGAAGCAAAGTAGAGCTAAACAACATAATGGCTTATGCCAGTCATAGTAGGAGAATATATCAAGCCATGTTTATTTATTGGAAAAGAATATACTTCTCGAGTAAAAGCATTACTCGGTTTCTTTCTGTACCCCTTTAAACCCTAGCATGTTTAATATACTAAGTATCCTTTGAGTTTTTAGAAAACTTTAAGTAATTAAGATCATCAGATAAAAACAAAATAGCATTAGGCATTAATTTATATAGTAAAGTTACTATTATTAGTTGTTTCAAAATAAATATCTACTACAAGAGCTATAGTAATTTATCCCTGAAAGTGCATTTAATAATTTCTCTTAAATCCCAGCTTGCTGCTAGTCAGCCTTGATACCACTATGGATGCTAGGCGTACGTCACTAGATAAATATGAGATAGTAAGAAAAGAAAACCAGATTTTTTCCTCTTTTTTCTTCTTCTTTTTTAAAAAACGCACCAAGTTAGCAGCCAAAGAGAGTTCAGTCACCTCATTATATAAACATAGAAGACACATAACAGCTTTATCGGCAAATCGTAAAGCACAAGGGTCTGCAATGTAGTGTTGCATCTAAGACCCCATTTTTTTCACCATGGATTGTCCCCTACTTTGAGGCCGAGATCGTGACGCAGGGAGCGTTTTCTCCCTTGAGTATTAAGCTTGAAAGCTGGAGTCAGTAAAGATAATTAATAAACGTATTGCACCTTTGACTGGAAATACTATTGTTAGAATGATTCGCCGTCTGGAACTAGGCGTAGCGATCAATTGATTGCAATAATTGGCATATCAACTCCCCGAAGGGTCCGACAGCCGAAATGAAAACAGCAAAGGATCGACATTGCAAAGTTTATGCAACAACAATTGCGGGACCTCCCTTCACGTATTTTCCTAAAAAAACGATGTCAACAACGTCAGTTGTCTCCTGTCAATTTGTTTCAAAATTATTTAAAGACATACCGAGAGCCTGAGTTTTGTGCACCATCAAGCCTTGTTCAATATCAAAACAACTCTGCACACAACCTCAAACAAACACCATCAAGATGCAGATCAAGACTCTTCTCGGCGCTTCTCTTCTCAGCCTGGCTACTGCCGCGCCTGGTTGTGCGGCTCAGGCCCCTAAGAAGGCTGAGGCTCCGATCAAGCCCGGGGAGCCTCTCACAATCATGGCTCTCCGCGACGACAGTCCAATCCATCTTGGCCGCGTCCAGGCCGCCATCGGAAGCCTCTTCATCGGCCTCCCAAAGCAGAACGCTACCTGCGACGGTGGCGTGGACCCTAACTACGCCACTTTCAATCTCGCCAGCTCCGGCGAGATGTGGCTTTACACGGAACGCAATCCCACTCAGAAGCTTTTCGTCGACCGATCCGGCATGGGTAAGTCTTGTTGTTTTGCTTGAGAAACGTCCTGAGAACCGCTTACTGATATTGATTTGAATTAAAGGCCAAGGTAATCTGGGCTTTGTCACCAACGTCACGAGCGATGCAGGCTTGGGTAGGAACTGGGAGACTAAAGGCTGGAAGATTAACGAGAATGGCGAACTTACCTTCGAAGAAAGTCAGCTCCTTGCCTGCCCTAACGCCTTTGACGGTGCCTGGTCTCTCTGGATTGATGTTGGCAAGCAAGAGCCTGCTGGCCTTAAGGGCTGCGTGTCCTTCTCGGCTAGAACCAGCCTCGAGCTTGGTGGCGCTGAGAGCTGCACTTACCGTGCCACTGCATTTAATAACTAGATAGTTTTATATATTTATTCTTTAATAAACTATAGCTCTTATGAACTTCAATTTAGGAATTCCTTTGTGTTGTTTTATTAGTTAAATATAATAAAAGAATGTATTTATCTTGTAACTTATATTAAAGCTTTAAGATTATTCTTATATAGGATAAGTAGAGTTATTATAATATGTATTAAAATACAAAAATATTATTTATAATATTAAAAATATATTTTATTTTAAGTTGTAAAAAATTTATTTGCCTTTACTATTAACTCTGTTGTTATAACATA
>JAATHB010000866.1:0-24020 GCA_014822075.1 Fusarium buharicum
TCTTAAACGAGAAGCCAAGCAAACCCAAGAGCAAACGATCCAGCAAATGCAGCAACAAGCCTATCACCCTGAAGCGATCCAGCGCCATTCTCCTTCTTATCATTCGAATCACTTGACGGCTCAGGCTCATTTGCACCCGTTGCTGAAGGAACTGCATTCTTCCCCGATCCAATCTCGAGGATATGCGACTCAGTAGCGTCAAATTTGCTCTGCGCAAGCGAAATCTCATTGTTCTCCAGATCAAACACGACATAAGCGCTGCGCATAAAGGTATCGCCGAGGATAGAAACGTCTACTTGCGTGGGTGCAATGCCAAACGTACACGCCGCCTCGCCGTTGTCAAACGATAACTCACGCCCTTTGAAGTCGGTAAAGTCGAGGACCAGCTCACTCAGCGGCACCGTGATCTGAGCTGGGCCGTTGAAAGAGAAGGTAAGATTGCCTGAGCCGTTCGCGAGGTCGCAGGGTACGTATGCGGTTTCGTCTCCCTCTTCATACTGAGCGCCTACAATGTCGTAGATATCCTCTACAACCCGCGGTGGGAGATATGTGAGGGTTGAACCCGAGTCGAGGACAACGTCAAGGCGCATGTCTTCGGAGATGATTTCTGAGTCTGAGCTTAGACCTTGGAGGGTGATGTAAAACTCAGCATAGACGCCGTCAATCTTTTTGATGGGCAGGGTGACCAGATCACCAGTGTATTGTCCTTGGTCAACTCCTCCAAACAAGATGGATCCTGTGGCCGATTCAAGGTCGTCCAAGTATAAGCTGTAGGCGTTTGACGCAATCAGACCATCGGCAGCAAGCTTGGCCGGCAAGTTCTTGTAAGGCTTCTCGTCCAGCTCGTCGACCTGAGCTTCATTACTCATGTAGCCAATACCAAGAACACCTTCATTGTCCGAGGAATCGTATCCAATGCCAAACTGTAGATCCTCGACCTCAGTCTTTCCCATGCGGAATGTATCGGTAGCGTAGTCACCCGATGCTCCTGAGCCGTCGGCATAGGAGATGTTGAAGTCGCTGTTCACATACTGGTAGGTTGATGACTTGTTTGCGTTATACAACCCCGACTCGCTACAGATGTTGGCACGAGTAGAGCACAGCTCCGAGTCTACGGAGTTAACCCAAAGATCACTGCTTCCAGTGTCGAGATGTAGACGAAACTGCTGGGGCGGCGTGCCTAATGTGGCGTTGAGGAAGTAGAGAGATTGCTGGACAGAGTTAATAAGGATTGGTCTGATTAGTCCAAAGTAGAAACTAACCTCATTGTCGATTCCGACATTTACTGTTCCGCGCTTGCTATGCCGTCTTCGGTCGTGGGCAACAGGATCATTTATCTTGCGCCGCTGCATATTGACGCCAATAGCTCGAGGCTCGAGTCCATCTTGTCTCTTTTGCAGAGAGATCGCATTTGTAAGTGAGGAAAGAGTAAGTAATAGTATAGAAGATGATTGAATGGACTTCATGGTTGAAACTTTAGAGTTGTTGTGATGCGTAACTCAGAGACCAGCTCTTTCATCACCACAACCAGAGGTTAGTTGCTTATATATCAACCCATCCAACTAGTCTCAGACTATATCTCGCCTTGAGCCGGATCTTTTAGGCATGCCACTCTGTCATAGATGGACGATGGGCGCAGGGCCTTGCCGCACACCCGCGCGGAAACAAACTCTCAACGTCACCCTCCAACGTCAGAGCCACCACCATTTTTCGGCACGGTAAGGCCGAGGAAGCGAAAAAGCCGAGTCTGGTAAAAGGAATAGGAAAATAGAAAAGATATATCCGGTAGTTTCAAGGGCATTAAATGTAACATTCACTTGTGCTCTCGAGACTTTGAAATGCCTCAAACTGACAACAACTGATCAACTAGCTGCCGCATCAACCCTGTAGTTGCTCCTAACTACATACTTGGAACATTCCAAGATTCCCCAAACTCCATCAACCTGCAGCTCCAAGCTTTATCTCGTGAAAAAGTGAATGGTTCTGACTAAACCATATGGATCACCATCCGGAGACGCGCGGCCGGCCTGAGCCTTTGTGCCGTATCACCCTATAATGAAGCTGCGGGACGTCGACGGAATAGCCGAACTGCATATGTATTCACGTTAGCGTCTTTAGCAAAAGCCATCCAATGGATCCATCATGGAAACGTTGACTTGGGCGTCTGACTGGCGTAGAGGCTATGACGTGAGAGGCCGTGGCGCTTAACCTCAAGGTTCGAGAGTTGCCAAAAATATCATTGTCTAACCAAAGGCTTTAACAATAGCGAATGATTGATATGATGATGCTTGGAAGAGTTGACTGCTTTACCTTTGAGTATTGTATCAATTACTAAAACTAATTAGACGAATGCTGACGACTACTTGTTGTGATGAAAGTCTGCCGCACTTCCGATTTACCACGGAGATACGCCAACTGGTAAATAATCTTGGTAATTCGACGCGTATAAAACATACCTATTTGTTTATAGGTTTCTTCATAATTCAAATAGGAGATATTTCTTTTTAGTCATCAACATTAAACCCCCTATGTAACTGTTGACTCCCTCATGGCTTCTTCAGTAGCGCAGCTTACTTAGGGTAACCTGTCCCGTAGTGAATATCATCTAGCTGACTACACCAAGCATCCATATCATCAGGACTCATAAAACGGCATTATCAAATTAATTCGAATTCATCTTTGGCCAGAATAATATTGTATAAAGATTTGTCGGGTCACTACGGTCGTAAACTCCGTAGTTGATCTCAGCATCCGCTCTCTGACGGATCAGAACTCACGTTATCTTGAACTTCAATTCCACTCTTCTGAATATCGCAATATTTTATTAGAATCTATTATTTTGCTATTTAAAGAGGCCTCCTAATAGCCAAGTACTATCTCCAGTGTCAACTACTAAACTCATGGTCCTCACCACCAGCCACTCAAAGCACTCCTTATTCGTCTGCCTATCCAGGCCACGTCAACTCCAACACAATACCAACTAAACTTGATACAAACCAAATCCTTTTGTAGCTGCCTGGTAAGGCGCATGCTAAGGCTGAAACGCCTTTGTGCGGCTGACATGCTTGGAGGGGTTGACATCGCATCTGACTGAGCTGTTCAGCTTCAGGTTATATATCTATCTATGCTGACCATGTTCTGCTGACATGAATAATTTGTCACAACAATCTAATTGAACAAACTAATATCAAAGTCTATAGAAATCTCAACCATGGATGCTGCTCTCATCGCAAATATGGACCGCTGGTAAAACTCCTGCCCTTCAACTTGACAGCCAAAACTCAGCTGACACAATGCTCCTCCCAGTCCAATGTACGCTGTATGTTATTCACGCACCCATAAAAACGCCCTTATCTAACCGTGAACGTCCGCAGTCCTTCTTCGGCGCCATGGGCTGCGCGTGCTCCATCGTCTTCACAACCTTTGGCGCAGCGTACGGCACCGCAAAGTCCGCCGGCGCCATCTTCCAGTCTGGAATCCTCCGCCCAGACATGATGATGCAGAATACGTAGGGGAGACAAAGAAGACCTGATCCTAATGGCGCACAAGCTGACCCGACTCTAGGCTCTGCGCCATCATGGCCCAGATCCTATCCATCTATGGCCTTGTCGCAAGTGTCATCATAACAGGCAGCATCAAAGAAAAGATGGCCATCTATACCGCTTTCCTACAGCTTGGTGCCGGAATTTCTGTTGGGCTTTGCGGCTTGGCTGCTGGATTTGCTATTGGTATTGTTGGCGACGCGGGAGGTACGCTGATTTCCCCCATTACTTGACAATGCCATGGAAGAAATCGCTGACATGTTTCAGTCCGTGCGAGCTCGCAGCAGCCGCGCCTCTATATCGGAATGGTCCTCATCCTCATCTTTGCCGAGGTCCTGGGCTTGTACGGCGTCATCGTCTCCATCCTCATGCTCACCCGTTCCAAGCTCGAGGTCACCGAGTGCAGGTATTGAGAAAAGTGCCCAAGGAAGTAATCGCTGTGCATGCTGTATTGATCCATGGTATCATAAACCGAGTCTGGCGGTTGATATACTGAATAAATATTGTGGGGTATCTGCAGATCTAAGATTATGACGAGACAAGCACAAAGTACACAGGCTCTTCTCTCCCATGTCCCTGCCTTCCTCTTGTTACAGTGCCCATTCATTGACATTGTCATTATGTGTGATGAAAGGCTCATCGATCCTCTTGATCGCCAGATCACTGCAAAGAATACTGCCCACACGGTTAGCTGGGAGACTGCAAAGAGAAAACGGTAACTTACCAAGAAGAGGCAACAAGAGCGTCGAGTTCCGCCACGACAGACTCCCTCTGCGTGCCACTGACCAGACCCTTCTGTATCTGTGTCTGCAGCTCCCTGATGCGTGATGACTTTCCAACGCCTGCCTGCTCCAGCACTTTCCGTCCCAAGCAGTCTGAATGGAACGAGTGCTGGCATGGGAAAACAAAGAATTGCCGACTCAACAAAGGTAGCCCACAAACGTAGCACTTCTCTCCAGGCTCCACGATTGCGTACCGATGGTCGAGTGCGGCGATATCAACCTTGATATTTGTAGCGGTTTGCGAGGACTCATCCATCTCCTTCTTCAAGTTATCAATATTGCGACTGTAGTCCTCCAGCGCAGCACAGATTTCCTCTTTGAAGTCATCGATGACAACAAAATCAGGGAAAAAAGGAATCAGGTCTTCGATCTTGAGCAAGTCACATCGCTTGAGAAACTCGATCGCCGTCTTGATTCCATTGGACTGCGAAATGACTCTTCGAGCTACTGCAAGCCACAGACGTTTGCGCAGCTGCGGGTTTGACATGGGTCGATCGGCAATAACTGCTGCTAGTTCGACCTCACCGTGAGAAAGAGCCAAGTCGACAGCTTGGAGGTACTGTCCCATGCTGGTGTAGATGTGGACGCATGATAGCGTCCGATGGTGCTGAATGCAGAGGCGAAGAGCGAAATCTGGATCGTAACGAGGCTCATCTCCTTGCGCTTGTAGATAGGACAAAAGCCCCGACTCATCCTTGGAGGCGTGTGAAGCGTAGATCGAGACGAGAGTATTATGCACTGCCGCATCCTTTGAGTTGAGTTGATAGACCGCATAGTTGAGGTACCTTATAGCCTGGTTCTGCGCGTTCGGACCGCCTGTAAATGTCTGGTTGTACTCGAGAAAGGCGGGGATGAGGTTTCGAGGCTTGAGGTCGGAATGTCTCATCAAAATCTCGACCAGTTCCGGCGCGACATATGTCATAAGAACACTGCTATATCGGTAAAAGACTTCAGGATCTGTCTGTTTCTTGAGAACGTTCAGGACCTCGCTCCACCGCTCTCGCTGTACCCAGTAAGAAAGAACATAGTTATAGTCATCAACAGTGTTCGCAAAGTAGAGAAGCTCTCCTTCGCGGCCGTGGCTGCTAATGACATCGTACACCATCTTACGATCGAGATCATGCTTGTACTTGTCGACAAAATCTTTATACTCTTTCTTTACTGATTCGAGCAGCTTCTGCGATTCGGTCGAGTTTGTGTTCTCTGTTGGTTCAGCCTGTGTATTTATGGTATCATCCAGCGAGTTCAGCTTGGACATGAATATCTCAATCAGCCAGCCTGCAATCATCATCCGCTGCATGACGGCTGATTTTTTGAGCGACGCCAGCTTCGTTAGTAGAAACTTCCTCAGAGCATCTGGTTGATTGTTGTCGATAATGCTCAGCGCAATATCCTCAAACGGTTTGTTACTGCGACCGTACACAGTAGCAGCCTCGAGCCACTGTCCCTTGCTGGCTAAATGATCGCCATATGCAGCCGCAACCGTTTCCTTTTGTAGCGGCGTTCGAGCATGTTGCAGAGCTGGCTCGAACTGTTTGAGCTTGGTCATAATTTCCCAAATATTCCGCTCCTCGTCTCGAACCACGATTTCGAAGATTTCCTCTGATGTAAAAAGCCAGAATGTGTTCTTCTGGATATCCACGGAGAAGCCCAACGGTTTTTGTCCATGTCCAATGACATCGTGCTCAGAAACCATCTTTCCAGTGAGACGGTTCGTTGTGACTACACGACCGCCAACCAAGTGAACAATATGCCACTGGGTGAGCGCGATAGCATCGATTGCCTCAGTTGTTGATACACGTTTGTCTCCATTCTCCGGGGAAACAATCTGAGCCCTAGGGAGCATCTTGGATTCTGAAAAGACCTTGGTGCCGAGGTTGCTGTCTGAGGGAGTATTTGATAGTTTACCATGAAAGACGCCCTGGTAGGACAACCAAGCATAGGCTCGGTCTGGAATATCGTCATCGTATGGGCCGGAATCTGGGGGATCAGGAGATACCGCCAGGCTTGAAGGTGCTCCAGATGTCGTTCGTGATAGCTCATGGACAACCGGTTGCTCCGACTCGAACAGCCGGGTGTATACAGACCCTGAACCATCATGCCCGAATCCTATTCTTCCGACCAGGTGAAACAAGCGGGTCTGGGTAGCTATCACCACCCTTCGTAGATCTGACTTGTTATTCTGTAGGTTATCCACCCATAGTCCTGTGATCGGTCCATCAGGAAGTTTGTGTAGATTCTTCAGATGCTTCACCTCCTTCTTGTAAAACTCCTTCGACGTCTCGATAAAAGCCTCGTATATGTTGCCGTCGGAAGCACCGATCAAGATCTCGCGTGTCGACGCTGTAGGCAATGAAGGATTCCATGCCACACTTTCGATCGAAACACCTCGAAGGCGCCCGAGTGGTCTGGGATGTTTCGACTGAGAATGGAGGTAATAGTTTTCGCCGAGCGCGGTGCAAACGATTAGATGTGACGCAGTAGGATCGAGAAACATGCGCCGTATCATGCCAATCTCGGACGGTTTCTTGGGCAGGTCAATATCTACAACAGGATAAATTAGTCCCTCTACATGTCGATGGCGTGCTATTCAGCTCTCCTACCATCAATATCCTCGGGTCGTTCCAAATCGATTCGGAGGATGCGTCCATTGGAAAGGGCAAGGACGATGACATTATTAGCAACCTGGGCCGCAACAAAGTCGGCTGCCACCGAGAACTGCAGCTGGACGCGCTCTATGGTAAAGATGGGCTCTTCGAGGTCTGGGACGCCATTGGCGGCGGCGAAGCCGTCTTGGAGATCCAGGGCCATGGCGTCGCGGTATCACAGGCGCATATTCGGTGGTCGGGGATATGGGACGAGATCTTGCGTCTTGAGCGCTACGAGTTGTTGATGCTTGGCTCGAAAGACAGAGATTCGTATAAGAAAAGGGTAGGTTGACGTTGTTGGAGCTGGTTGATGGTTGGTGATGATGAGTGTCGGTGATGGTTGGACGGCCGTAGAGTGAGTGCCTAGGTATGTAGCTCCCCACCTGGAGCCGAGCCTTGGATGACAGCTAAGGCAGCTACTTAAGCTCAACCACAGCCTCTCACAAACATTACATCACTTTTCTTGATGTTACAGATGCATCATCATTTATGGCTATGACAAGGAATTTGATTTGATCTCTAGATCACAGACATGACAATGAGTTAAATATTCAAGTCTTTGCGCGTGCACTGATATTCATTTATTTGATCATTGCGAATGTCCTCAACCCTTCCTCTCACCGCATCCCTAGCTCCTAGAAAGAGATCCATACCTAAAGGTAGATGACTATGAGGCACCAAGTCTTGTTACACCAGAGCGCCACCCATATGTATGTATAATCGCCCACGCCTTCAAATGGTAATTACCAGCACCCCCTAGATCAAATGCGTAAAGTTCTAAAATAAAGAGTAAAAAAAATGTACAATGCAAGGTATTTGTTCGTCATCCAGTTCAAACGCCTCCTCTCCATAAAGATTGCGCCAAAGCATTTTGTCTAGAAAAATAAGCCTCCGAGATCAAGCATCAATGATTATGTATGCTTTCGTTATGAAAAATAGCAGGGATTGCCACCCTCCCTAATCAACTCGGACCTGCAGTTGCGGTCTCATCTTCCGCACGCAACGTCGGGTCGGGGCTGTCGCCATTGAGCTCTGTAGCTGGCGAGTGACACCTCCCTAGGAGCTCTGCGAGATCTGTAGGCGGCGCATCAAGAGGCTTTCTGCCGATCATGATACGCATCTTGATCTGAAGACCCTTGGACTTTTCGGGGTCCTTGGCTGCGTTTGCCAAGTCTCGTGCGGCCGCTTCGCAAGCCTGTTTACACTTTTCAGGGTCCCAGCCCATATGTTCTGTCAAGGGTCGCAAGCAATGCGCTTCTAGACCATCCAGACATGAGATGAGCCAGATCTTGCCAGCGGACGCTTCAGCGACGGTGATAGGAATTGAGTATTCTGTAACTCGCACATCAACAAAACCCGCCTCCATGAGCAGTCGCGGCTCGAGATGATATGTGCCTCGTGGACGTCCCGACTTTTGCGACGCTACCTCGAGGTCTCGAAGGATTTCGTGCATAGGAGAGTCGTTTTCGAACTGGGATAGGAATTGAATAAAACCTTCGGCGCTGACAAAGTCTTGAACCTCGATCCAACCGCCGGGCTTGAGAGAGAAGAAAGAGTTGTCGTAAACAAAGCTCCAATTGCGGAATGCGCCCTCCATAAGACGGAAGTGAATTAGGTCGTACATGTCGGGGTGACGATCCCAGTCTTCGGCGTCTTCAATCTCGAAAAAGACGTTCATGGGGACGCTCTTGGTCTCCGCGATTGCGGCAATATCGGTTCCTACGACCTCACATTGTGGGTGTAGCTCAGCCATCTTGATCGCCCATTCGCCTGTCCCTGTACCGACATCGAGAATATGGACGGGGTCTTGAACAGGAGCGAGGGTAAGCTCGCCATCAAGCACGTGCATGAATACTTGATGCTGCATAGCCATTCGCCATTGTTCAATGTCGTCGTTGGGCATGTAGTATTCTCGGCAGTAACGTCGGCCGTGGATTTCTCTATAGTCGAGGTCTTGGGCCCATAATGATCGCGTTGACGCAGCCCTAAGTATAGAGTTAGTATTGGACGAAAATTGGCCAGAGCAAAATAAAATGGGAATATGTCACCTACATGTCTGAATCTGCCGCATGGGAGTCTGGAGAGAATGGAGTCTCAATACGGTGGGCGGGAGAGACTATAGGATACTGTGAGGCGGGGTATATGGATATCATGTCGTCCTCGTCGACATCTTCGTCAATGTCAGAGTCATCATGGTGGTGATGCTCTTCGTCGGTCCCCATGATGCTGGTCATGGCTGTATTATTTCCGTCGCTGTTCGCATGCTCACTCTGTGTACCGTCGCTAGATTGTCGGCCGCTTTGTATAGCGTACGAGTCTTCCGAAGACATTGTGCTCGTCTGGGACTGGTTGTGACGTCCCCGTGTTGCCTTGCGCTGCTTGACTCGTCGTTTCTTGGCCATTGACGTTTATAGAGAGCTATCGTAACCGAGGGAGGCGACAATGGCTAGGACATGGCTTGATTTTGGGGAATGAGGCTGAAACGAGCGGCGCGGGAGACAGAGTTTGCTCCCTCAAAGATAATTTGTTGTTGCTGTCACGATGTCGGTCGGTCTGTCGACGAATAGGTAGGTGGTAGATACCGGTTTAGTTAGAGCTGGTGATATGGTGCTGTATGTACGTAGCAGCAAGCCTTGGAAAAGATCGTCTTTCTTTATCCAAGTATCATACGATGACGAGCAAATTCAAAAGAGTCCCAAACCGTCGGCGCGAAACGGAGCGCAAAACGGAAGACAAAGTAATTACGGATTTATGTAGGTAGAATGGGAGTGGAGGAGGGGATATACAGGGACTTGGATGTCTTAAGACCTGAAGAGAACAAGACCTGGGGATTGAAGAGGATTTCCGTGAGCACAGACCAAGGAACATGGGCAGGGGATCCGCAAGGGAACCAGGTAGTTGAGTAGGTAATAATTAGGAGAGGGACAGCCTCAAAGAGAGACTTGAGTTGAAGAAGAGGAGGTGGCTAAAGTTGTGGCAGATAGGTGCAGAGGTAGAGAAACAGATCAAGCCGAAGAACAAGATCATGTAAGATAGGTCAACTACTACCCAACACAAGATTTGAAAAAAGACAAAGAAAGGACGAGAAAAAGAAGCTCCTCTCTCTGCCTCTTCTACAACAGAGTCTCTGGGAGGTGGATGGAGGAGCAAAGAAGTGGAGGAGGCGACCCAGGGATCCGACGACGGACCCATGGAGTGGGATCCGTATGGTAGCAAGGGGTTGTGCCTCTCCTGCTTGAGCGAACAAATGCAAGGATATGCCGGTCGGTAGACAACGCTTCTGGTTAGACGGCAAGTCTCTTGGTTGACGGCTGGAGGCGCTAACGATTTCCTGACTGGGGTCGGCTGTCAAGAGCAATATCTAGTTAGTTAGTAGTGGAGGTTGAAGATATGGGATATTGATGAATTATAAGAGCATACATAAGCGTGGCCATTAAAACGCAAACTATGGAATAATGTATAGGTCTATATGCGATGTCCGTGATCTTAGTCGAGGCTCGCTTCGAATCTTGAATAACTCCGGACATGTCCCGGGGCTCACATCCGAGAGACGGGCTTGGCAGTAGTGGCAGCGGCACGGAGAGAGCCGTCACATTAACATTGGGATATTCATAGGTAAAGTAGGTGGCATAATCACCCAAATACTCACTTAGAGTCGCATTGATAAACTATCACCATCTTCCGGTCCGACCGTTAACATCCGAACCCGCCATGAACATCCCCCCCATGCACGTACATACAGTACGTATTGACGTTGCAATCATGGCCAATTGTGGAGGTTTATCCATTCCTCAGCTCCCAATGCAAGGTAGGTATGTACATAGTTACTCGCTCGAGTACAGTATCTGCGTGGGATCTTGAAATTGTTCACTCTGGCCATGTACATGCCGGTATATTCTCGGCTCGAAGTTGCTCCGATATTCATGACATGGATATCCAGGGCTTCGCTTCAGCTTGGAGGTTTGGGCCCCAAGCCATCGTACACTATCGATAGCCCTCTACGGATATCAGGGATACAATGCATTCTCTTGATTGTTCCTTTCATCCACGGCACACGACCACGTTTGTTGTCTTTGCCCTCCATCTGCTTGCTTGCTTGCTTGCTGCTGTGTAACCTCAAACTTTCTGATCTCCCCCTTGTGAAACTCTAAGCCCTCAGAACCGCCAGCTTGGGCTCTCACAACTCAAAACTCGCCCTCTCTTCAGCTTCAACCAACGGGAAATTTCCCTTGGCTAATACATCCTTGGCCCGGAGGAAACCCCCCCTCCATCATCCCACAACAGTGGAGGCGATGCAACGGGCGAGGAACAGACAGTCGGTTCAGAGTCCACAGAAAAGTCAAAACTCGACTCAGAAGAATGCATATCCCGGTCATGTTCTGAGTCGTGACTGTCTGACAGCAACATGAATAGCCAAAGTATGATGGAGTGCTTCACTAATGTTTGGGCCAGGATGTTATGCAATGAAACAAGACGTGGGCATGAATCCAACCATGTGTGTTTGTCTCTTGTTACCACATCGTGTAATGTTTCATTGTAACCCCAAGGAAGAAAAAAGGGAAAACTGGTTGACTGCATATACCCGTGTCTCTCTCGTGTCTCGCCAGGGTTGTGCATACATCACCTCCACCTCCACCCTGTCGTCAACAACCTGGAGGTTTTTCTGTGCGGAATTGAGTCCGTATAAACAGGGATGGCATCACTGTTAATTGTGCAAACGTTTGAATTCCCTCTCGTTGGTTTTGTCATTCATCTCCATCCGAGACGGATCGCGGGAACTCCTCAAAGCGGCCCGTCCCCTCGTAGTCGGGGGGCTTAATTAATCGAACCCTTTTTTTTCTTCTTTCGTCTCCCGCTCGAGCTACTAAAGTTAGTTGATGCCCGGTAGGCTTTTCAAAATAGCAATGGAACCCAATGACTCAAATACCTACTACCCTTTACGCTACAGCCTGTGTACAGGTAGCTAAACTCCTCTAAACTCCGTGGCTTGATATAGGATCCCTTCCAGATTCTTCCCCCTTCTCCGCCCCATGGTGCAAACTCTAATAGGCTATCAACATTTCGGCAGTTGAATATTATGGGACGATGCAGATACATAGAGCAAGAGACTTGTTTGCTCAGGATAACGTTTTCCTGCTGTACATACTGTGACCCTCCCATATCCGGCAGGTCGGTTCATGTTGGGCATCCAAGCCGCAACCCCAATACTGGGATCGTCCCGCTCTCATCCCATTCGCTATTTTCTGCACGAGCTTTTGCTATCACACAAACTTCCTGTGCGTTGTCAACTTCTTCTCAAACTCTAGAGTATCGGCCCGGCACCCCCGGAGTTGGTGGTCTCCCCGGCCCGCTGGCCTGGTGCTGTTGATGCTGTGTTTGCATCTACCGGGTGCCTGGAAAATAACCCGTTAGGTACGGTCCTGGGGCTGTTTGCTTCACTTACGTGGTGATGCATCATGCAGGAGAATGCGGCCCTTGGGTGCTGGGGGTCCTACTGTCACTCTGGCAGGTTGGAGAGCCCATTCATTGGTTACGTACATATGTTGCATTGGTTGTGGTCCAGCAAGACAATTTGCCAACAAATGAGAAGCTTGGTAATGGGAACTGGAGTTATTCTCCTACCTACTGATAGCTCCCTAGTTAACCATCCTCAAGCCCTGTCGTCAACTTCCAAGGAACTGTTGAACAATATTATTGCTAAGACTAAAGTCTATATGCTCACGCCCTTTCCCAAATGTTCAATGAATGCATACATATATGCCGAAAATATGCAACGAAACTACATACACAACTCTGCCAAATCATGAGAATTCCTGCCTTCCCCCCAGTCTTGATCTATCTATAAGCATCGCAATGCGTGGTATCTAAGTCTTTGTCTTTCGTCCTTCATAATGCATCACCAAAATCCTCCTCTGCTTTACTGCTGTCAAACAGCAATTTGATAGTCACCAGTGCCGTTCTGGTGGTATCCATTGGTATCGTCTCCATTCTGCATCACCTCCCGACATCCATTCGTATCTTCTCTCTTCTGCTGCTCCGGTAGTTTACCTTGTCGTAAATCTTGCGACTCAAGTGGCTCGTCACGCATTGAACGTGCATCGTCCGGCACCATCTCTCCATCGCTCACGGTAGGGAACGGCGTGAGGACATGGCTGATGTCTCCCCACCAGGACTCCCCGAACTGAGTGAACCAGTCAACCGTGATTCCGAGGCCCTCATCAATCGACACCTTTTGCTCCCAGCCGAGTCGCTTCAGTTTGGTACCGTCCACTGCATATCGGCGGTCGTTAAAGGGCCTATCCCGCGTGTACTTGATCCACTTGCGGAGCTGCTCCGGGGTATCGTGTGGAATCCTCATTCGGTCGAGCAGCATGCCGCAGAGCTCCAAGTTAGAGACCTCATCGTGTGAGCCGACGTTGTAAATCTGACCAACCTGGCCCTTGTGGAGAATCGTGTCAAAAGCATCAGCTGCATCGCCAGCGTATAGATACCGCCGCGTAGGCGTACCATCCCCATGTAGGACTAACGGCCGCTTTCGGTTGAGGAGACAGGTAAACTTGGGAATGATTTCTGAGAAGGGTTAGAAATGCCAGCGTTTATCATGCAGTCTGCTGCTTCAGGACTCACTCTCTGGGTATTGGTGAGGACCATAAACGTTGTTGCTGCGCACAATTATGGCAGGTAGCTTGAAGCTCTTCTGATAAGACTGTACCAACATCTCTGCAGCTGCTTTGCTGGCAGCATATGGATTTGTGGGAGCAAGTATGCTAGTCTCTAGCAGATCGTCGTCATCCTCCTTGACCTCTCCGTACACTTCATCAGTTGAAACATGAATGAACCGTTGAATGCCGACTCTCTTGGCACTCTCAAGAAGAACATGAGTCCCATAGACGTTTGTATGAGTAAACCCATAAGAGTTGCCAAAACTTAAATCCACGTGTGATTGGGCGGCAAAGTGTAGGACGGTGTCGATGTTGTACCTCTCCATACAGTCGACGACGTCGGCAGGATTGGTGATATCGCCATGATAGAAGCTAAAATTGCGCTTGTCACTGAGCACGCCCGTATTGTTTAGAGCAGCGCAATAATCTAGCTTGTCGAATGAGACAATGTTGTAGGCATGTGGATATGTCAACGTGAGATGACGGACAAGCCAGCAAGCACTATATAACGAATGAAATAGTCAGCACACGCTGTGGAGTAGAACATGGCAATGTCTCACTCACATGAAGCCAGCGCCTCCTGTGATCATGATGTTCTTGACATCAGAACGAGGCTCGAATTTGGTGGTGCCGATGAGTATCGGGGCATGTTTCCATACGTCGACTTGTCCATTGTGGTCGTTTGTTTTGACTGCGCAAAATGTCATTAGTTTCTTGCTCGCTAAGTTCCTTGTTTCGCTTCGCTTCTCATCAGACAGCGAGAGTGAGAGGGACAGGCTTACCGTTGGTGCGCGGTGAATCGTTTGAGGCGGTCATATTGACTCAGAGTACGTTGAAGCTGACAGGTTATCGAGTCTATCAGATCAGACCAGAACAATTACTTGGACGTCTCTACCGTCACGCAAGCACTGCCGATCTGCGTCATGAGAGACCAGGTCTTTAATTGTCGCAAACGACTTGCGGCGTATGGGGCATTAAGGGACAGGGGTCAAGGAGAGACAGTCCCTCAACGCGAGGACTATTAGAAGAGCGCTTCAGAGGAGCGGCACCAATTCGAGGGCTTAAGCAAAATACCAAGTATTACAATGCGTGCAAAATTCTGTTGATAAACACCGAGAGCGGCTGAATTGAGGTCAAAGGGGCAAATCCTGCAAAGTATGAGATAGAGATTGATTTATTAGCACCCTCCTAACATAGCGTATCACCGGCGAGATGTGGCGCTCGTCCCTGGAAAGGAACGTTGTTGCGCCACAATCGGAGATCTCAAGCTTGGTACCGAGTATTACTCCTTACAGGACGCAAACATGGGGGCCAAAATAATTGTAAATAGGGACAATTGCTATAAACTCCATACCTATATTAGAGTAGCCCTTTTGCTGATAAAGTTGTATCATGTCAACTTGCTGGTTCTACAGTCAGGGCCCTATGCTTGGCGATCTACTAACGTTAGTGAGGACCTAAAGTAGATTTCAACGGCGAACGGTAAGGTAGCATTCCAATACCGTTACCGTTATCAACGGTGCGATACAATCATTCATTAAGTTGACTGACTACAGCTGCCAAACGCCGGTTCATCGACCCTTGCCGAGGGACAAGGTCTGCGGCATGTCTAACTAACCACTTTTACGCGCGTATTGCTCCTGAATAATAAACTAGGTCATGATACAAGTAACGTTACTTACTAACTGACAATGCCTATCTTAGTAGTAATTTCGGACTTCATCGCATATGAAGTCTGTATACGCTGGAAATATCTTTCCTGGAGACATCAACATGTCTTCTTAAGACTTAACGTACAAATACGAAATCTGGATATACAATACCAAGATAAGGACCTACCTAGTACTCTTAGGTTGTTCGTCTCCTCCCCTCTTACTCTTCCTCGTTGAAACTTCGCCGCTTCCAACATTCCGAGAATTGGAAGCATACCTAGATAGCTCTTAGATCATCCGCGTAAGGTAACATCTCTCAGGAAACTAGTAGACGGCGTCTGTCGATATCAACGTCATGATTAACAACACGGAGATTTCAAAAACTCCGTCGAATGTTTCTCGCTTCACCTAAAGACCCTAACGCAACTCCAACGGTGTATCATCGGCGTTTAGGCATCGATAATGATCACGGATATGATATCCTGAAAGGGGCAATGTCGACCAGGGGGCTATGGCTGGCCACCCCGGATCTGCTCCGTTCGCAGATGCGCATGGGGGTACCCGGACTGATCCCATGTCCGTTCGTCACTCTGTGAAGATCACATCGGTCTCTGGAGTATGTATTAATAATGTGTTTAGCAGGGTTCATGGACAAAGTTGCCAAGATGGTCTAAATTATCCGATGTTTCTTATGGCCTCGAGTCCTGAGTGTATGTGAAAAGCTATACGAAATCCTCAAGCATGCGCCTTTCAACCTCATCAAGTTCAGACTGGTAAATAGACACGAAATCTTGTATATATTGAAGTTGTGGTCATAACCTCGATAGCACTCTGCCCGTAGACAGTAGGATTTTACAGAAAGTCAAACCAGCAGCTTGCTCTTCCTACTTAGAGGTTGTCTGTATAATATGCCTACCTCATGGACAGTTCAAGAGTAATAGATCCAGTGCACCTGCTCAGCGCATTCAAAACTACATGTGCAACTGCGGCTTTCATTGTCATTGCAGTCTTCTCCCTCATCCATCGTCAGGTATCTATCTCTCCTTCGGAGAACCTACTATAAAGTGCTGCTTTTTTACCCATTATAAACACGTTAATCTTCACTTTTGCTCCATGCCAACAACTTACAACTTGCCCAATACCAATAACGCCTTCTGCTCATCTTGGACAACACCGTCCGAAGAGTCATCATGGACAGCATCCAAGAAGACCAACTTTACAACAACAACATGTACAAACAACTGCTCAGTTTGATTGCTACTTTCGAATCTGTAAGTCGTGTTCTACCTACCTTACTTAGGTACCTAATTCTCGGGATTTAAGAACCGACTAACGAACAACACAAGGTCAGCCTCAGCAACTGTCTCTTCTCCAATCTTGCCTCGAATCCTGCTCTACTCGCATTCACCGGGTTGCATTTTATGCTTTCCTGGTTCACGCTGCGCTTCCTAGCAAAAGAACCTTCGACCGCTATATCTCGTCGAGTAACTACTATCGAAGTAGTCCTGTGGACTTTGGCTATAGGCTTCAGGTTTCTTCCCAGTTTCTCGTCATCTGCACCTCCACACTCGTTTGGCCGGCTTGTTCGTACCATGATACCTTTAGGCGTGGTTCTTCTAAATTATTTGTGGCGTCAACAGACACCACCACTGTCGGTAACATTGTCTCTGATACTTATATGCCTTGGGGCAGGGTTATTCGCATATTCAGAACTATCGAAAGAGTTCCCCTTCTCTATTTCTACAACAATTACCGCCGTCTTGGGTGTTTTCGTTCCGGCTCTGTACACGATCTGGCTTGCAAGCTGCCGTGACGAGTTTCACATGACCAACGTGCAACTACAGTACTCCCAAGCTCGGGTTATAGGTGTAGTTGTCCTCTCGGAAATCCTAAAGATGACCGGGAACGATTTCTTCGACGCCGGATACTGGATCTAGATCTTCTCGGTAAGCCTTAACTTCTACTAATGTTTGTTTGTTCGTATACTAATGAAGCCTACTTAGTATGCGTTCGTTGCCTCATTTCCCCACGCATCCCGTGTCTACGTTATCACACACGTAGGCCCTGTGTCGAGTGCTCTGTTTAGCCAGATACAGAATTGTGCCGCCATTGCCTTGACCTTCTGGGCCTCAGATAGAGAGCTTGATACCACAAGGGTAGTTGGTATCTCGATGGTCTTAAGTGGATTCATCATGTATGCATCCCTTCTTACGTTATTGACGCTTGACTAACTGGAACCCAGGTATGTAGTAGTGATGATTAGGCTTGGCCTTGAGAAGACGAAGAACGAGTAGTCTGCAAAGGGGCAGCAAATATCATACAGTCTCAGACAGGTTCTCGGGATAACGTCTATATTATCTTTGTATGGTATTGTATTGCTGGCTCAAGTTAAATAACGCCCGGCGCCATGACCGCCGTATCAGATAAATCAATTACAAATTGAACCTCTTGCGGTCCTTTTCCATCTTGGCCTTCCACTCCCATTGTGTCGCATCATCACCCTCGCTTCCTGCTCTTCCAATGCCCTTGTCAACTCTCCTCAACTTCAGGGTAAAACGAGGACCTAGCTCCTGCAAGCCAGCACGGATGCCCTCCACGCCCTTGAGCTCCTTTCCATCAGCACCAACAATACTCTTCTCAGTCTGTCGCTTTTCTCGGAAAACATAACGGTGCCGGCGTACAAAGATGTAATCTCGCTGGTTGTGCAGTGTGGTGACTTGACGGCCCTGAAACTCTGGCTTGGGTGGAAACAAGGTCATAAACAGCTTGGCTGTCAGCAGACCCAGCGGGGTTTTGAAGTTGTTGAGAAGAAGCTCCGGGTAGTGATTCGTTGGGTTTCCATGGCCAGGGAGCTTTTTACCCTCAATCCAGTTGGTAATTGAGAAGTGAAAGGTCGGTCCTGTGGGAAGGTGTACGATGGTGAGGCCCGTAGGCTTCTTGGAGTCCTCCTTGAGGAGAACAATGGTGGTGTACTCGCGATTGGAGGCAAACTTGCAGATCTCCCGAAGGGAGTACTTGTAGCCGTATCGATGAGCAGACCTAGGTATGTAGGAGCTGTTGGGGAAGAACTCGCAGAGAACACGAGCATGGTCGTGAAGAGTAGAGTTGATGGATGTGGTGACCAAGATCTTGGGCTCCGGAGGTGGGATATCAGTGAAAAGAGAGGGGAACTTGAGAGCGAGCGATGTAGGTGTCAAGTCGAGATTTGTGCTTGTCGCGGACGGGGCTGCACTATTGTCCCGCTGCGCCCGACGTTCGCGCTTCTTTTCCAATGCGGCCTGTCGTTCCTCGTCCATCTCCTCATCCGAAGCCAACATGCTGTCAACGTCGTCATCATCTTCTTCCTCTTCGAGGCGCATAGCAGCCTCATGAGCGGCCTGCTCAGCTGCCTCTGCCTCTTCAATGCGACGACGCTTCAGCTTCTCGAGGTCGACCTGCACACCAAGGCTATCATCGTCGACATCGTCCCAAACTCGCTTCGAGTCGATCGTGGCAGGCTTGCGCTTAGCTAGACGGGCGGCCTTGAGCTCAGGGTCCTTTGCTTCTTCCTTTCTGCGACGGTGTCGTTCCTCATGCTTCTCCTTATTCTGGTGCTTCTTATACTGGACGAAAAGCTCCTGTCGCTTGATCTTGTTTGCGGCCTTGAGGGCCTGAACAGGCGGTTTTGTGAAGCCCATTGCTGAAGAATTGGATAACAGCGAATGTCGAGTCTGTTATTGAAAGCTTGCGGCTGGGAATTTTTGGTAGAGGGGCATTTCTGTCCGGCAGAAAAGTCCAACTTTTTGGCGGTGAAGGGTGATTCTGCCCAATCAGACCCTGCGATTTACACCAAGACCCACTAGATGTTATGAGCTTTCGCAGAAAACGACTCCAGGCAAAACGACAAAACCTTTTAAGAGACACTTTATATCGTGTCTCACGGACGACACACATAGCAAAATGGCCCCAAACGGCACAAAACGGAGAAAGATAGCTCATGACTCGGCTGATCATGAGTCTGAAAACCAGAACGAGTCAAGAAACGCTCAGAAATCTTTCTTTAAGAACGCTTCAAATTGGAATCTCGAACAAGACTACGAATCGCGCCCGCGCAAAGGCAAAAAGCAAAAGGAGAGCAACAAATTACCCATCAAGACAGCGGATGGTCGAATTGAGCAAGCCCAAGGGGAAGATGACGATGCAGCATCAATTGAGAGCGACACCGAGTGGCTAGAAGGTCGCGAGGATGATATTGAGTCCGAAGTTGAGGAGGAGGTTGAGGAGGAGCCCGAGATCCCAGAACCTCAACAGATCTTGGCAGCGCAAGAGGAGTTGGCAAAGATAGCCATGCAAATGAACGAGAACCCAGAGGAACACGTCGGCGCATTCAAGGCTCTCGCCAAGATCGGACAGTCCAAGGTCATAGCCATCCAGATGCTCGCTCTCATGACACAAATGTCCGTCTACAAGGATGTCATTCCCGGATACCGAATACGTCCGCAGGCCGAGAACGGCCCCAAGGAGAAGCTTTCCAAGGAGGTGCGCACTGTAAGGCAGTACGAACAGGCTCTTGTCTCGGGATATCAGGGCTATATCAAGGAGCTTGCCCGGTGCTCCAAGCTCGAGACCAGAGCAGCCAAGGGTGGACAGACTCTGGCGAGCATCGCCGTGACATGTGCATGCACCCTCGTCACAACAGTACCGCACTTCAACTTCCGCGTAGATCTGCTCAAGATTCTCGTCAACAAGCTCAGTCGGCGCAAGATCAACCAGGACGGCGTCAAGTGCCTAGAAGCTCTGCAGACACTTTTCAAGGATGACGAAGAAGGGCGCCCAACCAATGAAGCTGTCGCTCTGCTGTCCAAGATGATGAAGGCCCGCGAATTCCAGATCGACGAGAGCGTCGTCAATCTCTTCCTCAGCCTACGTCTTCTCTCTGAATTCTCTGGGAAAGCGTCGCAGGACCATGTTGAAAGTAACGAAGGGCCGTTCAAGAAGAAGCGCGAGTTCAGAACCAAGCGCTATCGCAAGGAGCTCAAGGAGCAGAAGGCTCTGGATAAGGACATGGCCAACGCAGATGCGTCTGTTAGTCACGAGGAGCGCGATCGCATGCAATCAGAGACACTCAAGCTTGTCTTTGCAAACTACTTCCGTATTCTGAAGCTGCGAATGCCTCACCTCATGGGCGCCGTTCTCGAGGGTCTGGCCAAGTACGCCCATCTCATTAACCAAGATTTCTTTGGTGATCTCCTCGAGGCGCTCAAGGATCTCATCCGTCACAGTGACCAAGACGCCGAGACAGGTCCTACCGATGAAGAAGGCAACGAGGAAGAAGAAGATGACGATGATGTCCCTGTTCGCAACCTCACCCGCGAAGCCCTCCTCTGCACCGTCACAGCCTTCGCCCTTCTCGCTGGCCAAGACGCCCACAACTCACGCAATGACCTGCATCTCGATCTATCCTTCTTCACAACCCACCTCTTCAAGTCCCTGCTTACCCTCTCCACAAACCCCGACATCGAGCTGACCCGCCCCGCCAACTCGACCAACGCAGCCTCCAAGATCAACGTCCAAACAACCACGGTCCTCCTGCTGCGATCCCTAACGGGCATTCTTCTTCCCCCATGGAACATTCGCTCTGTGCCGCCTATGCGTCTTGCCGCGTTTACAAAGCAGCTCATGACAGCTGCGCTCCAGCTTCCCGACAAATCGTGCCAGGCCGTCTTGGTGCTGCTCAGTGATGTGGCGCACACTCACGCAAAGAAGGTCCGTAGTCTGTGGGATACCGAGGAGCGTAAGGGTGATGGTCGATTTAATCCTGTCAGTGATAGTGTAGAGGGCAGTAACCCCTTTACAGCAACAGTGTGGGAGGGTGAGCTATTGAGGAAGCATTACTCACCCAAGGTTAGGGATGGCGTCAAGATACTAGAGAAGGGCATGTCAGAGTAAATCGTGTAATGAAGAGAGGAATATACCAGCATCGTGATACAATTACTTCTTTGGCAGCATGTAACCCTATACATGACCCAAGTCACAAGAAATCCTACAAGTTCACATTAACTCTGAACAATGAACAACTCTCATAAAAGACTCAGTATCTTGTTTTACATTATCAGTACACTCATTGTTCTTGCATCCGTTTTAGATGCTCAAGTTTGTGTGTCCAGTTAGCATCCATATTCGACGCGTAGGATGCCATTCTAATCATCATTTTCCCCTTTTTAGCAACGACAGCAGTTGCCTATGTGTACCCTCAAATCCCCCACAACGTCCTCCACTATGCTCGGACATAATGAGATTGGAGCGGAACTCCACGCTTGTTCTGCATCTGATAATGTCTTCTACTTAGCCCACATCGACGAGCCGAGTCCCTTGGTTGGCTTCTTCGGCTTTGCAGCAGAGGTCGCCGTGCTGGTTTCTCCGCTTCGGATAGGTAGATTGGCAAAGAAAGTGCTCGTCTGCGCTGGTGGCTGAACACCCAAAGCCGGCAAGGGGTTGAAAACAGCAGGTGTTGGCTGCACAATAGCATGGCCGCTAGGGGGCCCTGGGATAAGAAACCCGTTAGCAAACTGGACAGGGGCAATGGTCACGAGCTGCCCCACGAAGGGGGCACAAAGAACGAAGTTATTTGCCATCGCTTGTTGAGTACCCCTCTGGTCGATTGAGCCATCCACAGGGAGATTTGCGTTCGATGGGTTGATGAATCGAGAAGGCTCGGCAGGAGCTTTTGAAGGCTCCGGCGAAATAGCACGAGGGATTGGTACAAAACCAGGTGCTTGTGGGCGAAGTCCCGGGAGTTCAGTGCCCTCAGATGACTCGGGCTTACCTCTAGTCACATCCTGCGAGGCAGTGTACTCGACTACAGTCTGTTGACTTTCCGAAGACTCGGGCTTGGCTTTAGTCGAAGCTTGCGGGATATGGGGATTGGTGCTGGGCTGCTGGTTGCTTGAAAGGTGGGGAGCTGAACTGACTGTGGTCTCCTCACGAGAAAGAGCAAGGTGACTGAGTGCCTTGCTTACGGTACTCGCAATCACCTCTTTCGCAGTGCCATTAGCATGCTTTACAACAGTGTTATTGACACGCTTCACGATGCAGTCGGGGCCCAGGACGTCTGCCTTTGCGTAAGGCTTCAACTTCAACAAGTCGTCAGAGGAGTATTTCGAGAACGCGATGGGTTTAGACTTATTCACAGCCTTGTCGTCCGGTTTAGGGGTTGGAGAGCTCTTCTCTTCCTCTTCTTCGTCCGAGTCCTCTGATATGAGGTCGAAGAAGGTACTGGCAATATTGCTCTTGGGCTTCTCCTCCAGGTTGGTGAGAGATACCGAGCTCTCAGCTGGAGTCAGGAGCTGTTGCGGTGTGGCCGTCGTAGGAGCCTTAATAGCGGGCTGGACTTGGTCAGTGATGAGACCTCTGAGAAGATCGACGTTGCTGCACACATCGGGACCTTTGGGGGCAGCCGGGGCAGAAGTATGAGACTTTTCCTCTGGGACTGAAACCACCTGCTTAGTGTGCTCCTGCAAGGAGCTCGCGGCACCTTGACTGCCTGCGGTCTGGGTTGCAGTCGAGTTTGCGACCTGCTTTGCCACTTCCTGTGTAGAGGTTCCTATCGATGGCTTAGCTTTTCTACTTAGGCGGATCAAAGTACTTTCATCTTAACACTGACCTTGTGCTGGCTTTGGGGCCGCATCTTCACGCTTCAGGAAAGCCAGACCTGCTTTCCCTAAGACAGGGCCGGCAGGGCGCTTGAAAGGGTCAGGAATCAGAGTTTGCGTGTAGTGTCTTTGACTTGGCGGAGGTACATGGAATTTGCTAGGCGGAGCAGGCGCCGGGCGAGGCTGGTGCTGGTACGATTCTTGTCACGCATTAGCTTTCTAATTCAAGTATGTTTTCTGATTAACAAGACGCTTTACCTTGACGCTTCATAGGAATGGAGCTACCTCCGTAGCCAGTTTTGGCGCCTTGACGATTTATGGGGATGGAGTTACCGCCAAAGCCATTGCTGGTAACTCTGCCGCCGCCTTTGCCGCCGCCTTTCTTGCCGGGCCTGGGTTCAGAGCCAAAGAAGCTGGCCAGCTCTTTAGCAGCGGCTAGCTTGTCGCTGTCACCAAAGCCTGAGCCACTCATGGCTGCTGTCTGGTTCGATGACGAGGCCTGAAGAAGGCGAATGCCAGTGGGTGGTCGAGGGTGCACTATGGCAAGCAGGCCAGGTTAGCTACGAAAAGGGAAAGGGCAAGGATTGATAAAGCTTAGGGTCGAACCACCAGTGTGCTAAGGAGCTTTCAGAAGACATACGAGGTGGAAATGGAGGCAAAGCACCACGGGAGGTGAGGTGTGTGGGTGGTGCCCAGGCAATGTCGAGAGGAGTCAAAAGATGGTAGGGACCGAAGGCCTGAGCTTCTCGGGTCAGCCGAGGAAACTATGAGAGGTGCAAGACATAGACATAGGTAATCTAATCGATATCTCCTCGATGGAGTCGACGTCTTGGGTATCTAGGAAAACAGAGGCTTACCTTTGCTCAGCAGTAGGTCCTCCCGACGCGTCTTAGGAAGGAGAAGGAAGATGGCTAGTAGGCAAAGAATGTTCAAAGGGTGTCTTCCTCTTTATCAAGAGTTGAGGACACTTGAATTGAAGAATGGAAATGCAAATCAAAACAAAAGCTTTGATGGGCAATGATGGAAGAGGGAAAAGGAAAGTTGGGTGGGGGGGGAGAAAAAGCGGGAGAAGGCTGACTGCCACAGTAGGAAGAAATGGAAGA
>JAATHB010000868.1:0-13310 GCA_014822075.1 Fusarium buharicum
TTTTATATATATATAATATATTATGGTGCCTCATAAATCCTTTTTGCGCCATCTTGTCTTGTGTTTTCTTGTATTTTCTTATCTTGTTGTTTGTGCGGAGATTTTAGGGACACCTGTCACTTTCAAGGTTCGTGGCCAGAGTATGACTCATACTTGGAAACTCAGTTTTAGGCGTCATGCCCTGCGTATAAAACCCCGCTGTAGCCCTTCAGTTTTGGAATGGATCTCTCACTCTCAACCACCACCAGCAGTCACGACATCGATCCGCTTTCAGCACCATGGGCACCCTCCTCCATCTCCCTCTTGAGGTCCAAGAGCAAATCTATCACAACTATTTTAAAGTTGATGATGGATATATTTACAATGCTGAGCGTGATAAGCTCACAACCGCCAACCATCGCCCAATTGAACTTTCCCTTATATATACATGTCGCTCTATCGCCTATTCAACTCGCTATCTTCCGTTTTCTATCAATACTATCAAGTTTACTACCCTTTATCGCGACGACTGGAGGGGACTTGCGGGTTGTTTCAATCTTGTCTCTACATATCACTACTCACTTCAATCGGACTTGATAGTACTTCTTGGGCGTTTTATGACCCCTGAAATGTACTCTCAGTTGAGTTTCCCTTCATTAGGGCCCCAGCTTCAAGATATTGCAAGGAATCATCAACGAGACTTGGCCAGATACCTACGAGACCAAGCCTATCCACGTCCCTCCTTTGACGCTATTGTACGTCGAATGGAAGAAGAAGGTGCCTATCCCGAACCAGATCACGACTCCCAGAATGGTGATGATTGCGAAGAGAACATTTCTGATGACGATCATGCCAGTATTACCCAGGATAGTGAAGATTTCGACTGGGACCAGTATGAGAACTATGCCAGTATTCCCATTGACGATTTCCTCGATGCAGCTGCGGTCATGACCGACCCAGATGTGATATGGGATCAGTGTCTAGACGCATTTAGCTGGAAGATCAGCGCCTGGTGCCGTGGTACTCCTAAGAATCCACCTCGAGAAGGATTTTACATGGCCTTGGGGCGTGTAGACCGCGGGCAGGGTTCTTCTGCCGACCATTTTCTATGCAGCGAATGGACGGGACCCTTCTGGAACATTCAAGTCGCAGTATCTGGCTGCTTGCGGCTCCTCGCGGAAAAGGAGCCGATTGAATTTTCCAATCTGGTCTATCAGGCCCTGCCAGACTGGATCGACACGTATCCGGCTCATAAACTGCTGGATCTAGGGTTTGATCCTTGGGTCATTCCCTCACACGCTGAACTTGCAGCCGTAGTAAGCCGATATGGATTCGATAATGCTTGGAAAAGCCAGGACTATTGGCATTACCCAAGTTCTTCGGAATACGGCCAAGACTATGGTCCATCACACGAACCTTCCGGGTATCGCTGTCAGGAGAAGATCAGGTTCTCGGCTGCTGCTGCCGCTCTTCGATTCCTTAAGCGCCTCGACATCAAGCAGCGTATCCAAATCCGGAACCTGATACTTGACGAGGATTTACCTTCGGTGAACGCTGCCTCGGCCCATGTTCGAGGTTTTGCTCCGTTCTTTGAAGAGAATCCGCTGCTCCGGGTCGAGCGTCGTGTGAATGTCCTCCGTTGCATTCTAGCGGACGATCAACACCCGGCACTTGCAGCAAGATACTTACAAGGACCCTCCGAATACCCCCGCCAAAACCCAGACGAAATCAGGATTGCCCCCTTTGCCTCCGGGCTAGCCTATTGGCTGGTAGAAGCCCTTTCAGTAAAAGATGCAGGTATCCCCGATGAGCGCTTTACCTTTGTTTTGGAAGCAGGGCCTCATGCCAACTACTGTACAGAACTATTCGAAAAGGTCATACATCGAGATATTGCCTGGTACAAGGCGCACAAGGCGTGTTTAGAGCGTGGCTTCCTTACCTATCCCTCATCCATGAGACAGGAGAGGAAGTTAGCTGAGGGATTAGAAGTAGCCATGGAACAGTTGATGAACCAAACCTCAGTCCTACGTTCCGACTTTCACCCGGGTTTTGCATGGGACTTTGAGACGATTGTCAACGAAACTAAGGATCTTTCTTTTCTGGACTGGGAACGTCAATGGAGCTTACGCGAGCCTTTTGCCTCTATGGATCCACCTCCCGGACTAAATTTGGCCAGGAGGCTGGCTGATAATTTCGAGATCCAGAACAATGATGATGACAACCAGTCGGAAGCCAGATCGAAGTAAGGAGGATGAGGAGGAGTCAGTCTAAGGAACGTCGACACTTGTGGCAGGATACGGAAAGACGGCATGCATTATCTTTTGGGGGAAAGGCATGTAGGCTGTGTAAGACTTGGATTGATCAGCTAAGTTAGGTCAGCAGGCTGTAGTAGGACTCTATCCCAATTGTATCTGCCTATCACTTGGGCCAGAGGTACCTTGGCTATCGAGAGGTAGGTATCAAGAGGTATGCTGTAGAGTAGAGAGTGTTGAAATGGAACATCGTTTATCCGATCTGCTTGGACCGAGATGTCTTGTACACACGGGCAACGCAACGCGCCCTCAGGCCTCAGCTTAGTTCTTTAACACCTCAATCAATCAACCAATTCTCATTTTAATAGAGAGTTATGTGTCAATTCTGCGCCTGTCTTGTAAGATAATTGCTGTTGTCTGTCGCGTCCCGTGCTTGAATTGTTTTCAGTGGTTAGGTGCTTCTCATCAGATAAAGAATCCAGTGTATACACACAGTCGATCTCATAGGTACATCTAGCCGAAGAACTATTACACAATTTATGCATATAATTTCGCTGTTAAATAACCTCCTCTTCTTGTATATAACTATTTGTTTAAGTCTCTTATATTCTAATCGCGTCGAGGCAACTTTTCTTCTTTTCAGATTGGAAGTAAATAGTATCTGCTATCTGCAGGGTGGGCCTTGCCCAAGTACCACAACTGTAAAGAAATAACGCAACTAATACCACGTTTAAATTTATTCTGTAGGAGATCCTACGCGACGTTAAATAGCTTAAAACCGAGGAAGAGTAAATCTTTGCTATCTATTATAAGTATTCTTTTTTTTTTTTTTTAACTTTTTTTTTTCATATGGCGGTTCAGCCGCTGTTAATAACTCTCGCTATTCCACTGGAATGATATGTGGCTCTGTGTGTGGCTGGGAAGGAGCGCGACTGAGTCATAGTGGCTAATAAGCTGCATTAGTCTTAACTCCATTATTATGGATAAGCCGTGGAAGGCCGATTTTTTCCGTCATAGTGCACCGTAAGCCGTTCAAGGCTTCATGTGCTTCCTATACTGGTTTCCGGCTCTGCAGATGCCACAACAAGTATGTGGTTTGCTTATTGCAATAGTCGATACGTATTGCTTCAAGTTGTAAGAACTATATGAAGAATCTTTCCGATATAAAACTTCCGTTGAGATCTGGTACAACGCTTATTAGCGCACAGGCGATAATATTGGCGAGACGTTGCTTGGGATTACACGCTGGCCCAGAACCGCATGATGTGCGTCGGCGGAGCTTTGGAATCTATTTAAGATTTTTTTTTGATTTTTTTTTAATCTTTCTGACCTTCTTATATCATCTCCTTGAAACCCCGGGTGCTCCTTACCCGCCACTCCAAGTCTGGAGCCAAATGATCATCATTAGATAACATTAAATACTTTTAATTATTAGGAGTTCTATAAGAGATAAGAGAGAGATTGATCAGCTGCTAAAAGCAGTTAGAGGGGCAGGTAAGGAGCACCCGGTGTCTCAAGCAGATAATGAAAAACCACGGCGGCACTATTCAATATATAGTTTTTCTTTCCGATAATGTTCTGGAGCTTGGGGAGAAAATGGCTAGCTTCATGCTTGCTGCGACGCTCAAGTACAGGGTGCAGGGGCTCCAAAGGGCCAACGCGATACAGCTGCCACAAGGTGTAGCGATGCTATTATAGAGGAGAGAGAGCCAGCCTTCTTAAAGCTTTATCTATCTCATATTAATCTTTTTAGAAGCTCTGATTGATTGAAAGATCTAATAAGAGTCTCTCATTCCATTCCGCTTTGGTAAAGATACAGGCGGAAGTGCGGAAATTGCCCTTAGAGCCCCTGCGCCTGTATCAGTGGCTGATACATAAGGATAACAAGGCCCAGTGGGGCGGGGCGTGTTGGCTGGGACGCTGGACAATAGGAACTTTTTTGTCTATAATACTGACTCACTCATTCAAGGTCGCTGCTAGGAATCCAGTCTAAATGATAGCTTTACGTCGCAACCTGGTGGTTTAACAAGCCCCAGGATCTTTGAGTCTACCCGTGAAGGATCTCCACTCTCGCAACAAGCTTAGACCAGAATGGAAACACGGCGATACCTTCAAATCGATCAACGGAAATAATGGTCCTCAATGATGCACGTGGCTGTTAGAGATGGTGCGGGGACAAGATATCGCGATGAATGACCTCATGACTGGATTATATAGTAATGATCGGGTAATTGATATTGCTAATCCAATTACTTTCGATGAGATCACGACTGAGTGATGTAATCAAGGATGCGGTGATATGTCCTCTATAAAATACCAAGACAGGGTGGTGTCTTGCTGTCAGCATCGCTATCATCAACAATCTGTATCTTTGTGCATAATACCCATACAAACGATACCTTTTTAACCATCAACATGTCTGACAAGCCTAACACCAACATCAATCTCACTGGCACCGTACCCAAGGCCATGGATGCTCAGGGTAGCGTCGGCAAGCAGTTCACAGGTAATTCTCTCGGCCTCACTTCTGTAGGGTGGTTTATTGACTTGATGCAGAGGAAGGGGCTATTGGAGGAACAGCTCAAAAAATTGGCGGTCCTTTGGCCAAGGATGGCATGATTGGGAAGCAGTTTACTGCTGATGGCAGTATTGGCGGAACTGTTCAGAATAATATGGGTGGAGAGAAGAAGGCTTAAATTATATGCATTTACCAGCGAAGCATAACTAAATGATCAGCCTGAAATAATAATTGAATAAATGAATCCCTTCAATATTTGTAAATTGGCATCTTGTTCTATGAGTCTTGTTGAATGATTGGCATTATCGTTGATACATTTATCTACGGCCAAGTATAACCTATCATCACGTACCTTCTGTTAGTAGCTGCTGCGCCTTCTGAGGCTGTGTCTGTGGCTGACAGCTCTCGACCCACACAAGCTCTTCGTGTCTTGTGTCTCATTGTGACGTGAATATCACCATCAAGAAACATGCCAACCGCTTACTCCGCCCATTCTCATTGGTCTCTTCTCTCCATGATGCGTAGTAAAAGGACCATTGTTTCCGGATATTGCTGCGGTATCATGTCTCGCCGAGACGCGCATGAGCTGGAATGGAAATAGTGACGACTTTGTGATGTGAAAAAGATGCATTCATTGTTTATTTTACCTTGGCTTATGAGCTGTTGATTGTCAATTCTGACCCTTTTATTCGTCGGGATTTTCTTGTAATGCTCATCATTCAGCGTCGATACCAAGCTGCCACAAGATATCACCCGTCAGCTGCTGTTATCCGTACTTACACAAATGTACTACAGCTGTTTTCCCTTCAATCTGCATCACAGCTCCTAGAATGCTCTTCTCCTTAGCATCAGCATCCTTTCGAGTTTCGCGTCTTTCTCGTCGCTGCACAGTCCAATTGACATTCAAAGCATACCAATCCACAATGGCTTCTTCCAAGTCACAACAGTTCTTTCATACCTCGGGCGCAACCGATTCAGTCTGGGTGCATCAAGATCCCGTGTCGAACCGACCTACTTTTACAAAGCTCAATCAAGACATTGAGACCGATGTGTGTGTTATCGGCGCGGGTATTGGTGGTATCTCGACTGCGTACGAGCTCGTCAAACGTGGACGCGAAGTAGTCCTCCTCGAAGCTCGTGAAGTCTTGTCCGGAGAGACTGGACGTACTAGCGGACATTTGACGAATGACATGGACGATGGATACGTCGAGATCGCAAAGAAGCACGGTGAAAGCGGCGCCAAAGCCATTGTCGACAGCCATGCGTGGGGAAGAGATCGCGTTGGTGAAATTTCTCAGGACCTGGGAATTGAATGCGAGTATCGCAAACTTCCCGCTTACGAAATATCGCAATATTCCACAAGGGACAAGAAGCAACACGACGATGAGATGAATGACCTGCGCAAGGAAGAGGCCATACAGCGAAAGCTGGGTATGGATACCACTTTCAACGTAAGTCGAGACGCATTCTGCGACGAACAAACCAAGCTCACATTTACACCTAGGACTCATTGACTGTCCGTGGCTGGGACGGCGCTGTCGACCAACGAGGAGGTCTGGTCATCCAGAACCAGGCCACGTTCCATCCCACAAAGTATCTCACCGGAGTTCTCAAATGGCTCTCCAAGCAGCCCAACTTCCGCTGCTTCGACCAGACCCGCGTCATGTCAGTGGAAGAAAAGGGAATCGAGGTTCTAGGCATCGGCAACAAATCCGTCTACGTATCGACAACCGAGTCAAAGACTGTCAAGTGCAACAACGCCGTCGAAGCAACCTGTGTGCCGCTGCAGAAGCTCAGCGTCATTGCTCAGATGGAATACATGCGGACGTACTGTATTGCCGCGCGCGTACCAAAGGGCTCGATTGAAGATTGTCTTCTTTATGACCAGGCTGAGATGTACAAGTACATTCGTCTAACGGCCTGCGATGATCAGCACGATTACATTGTCGTTGGAGGATGTGATCACAAGGTCGGTCAGGAGGACACGACTACCGAGTTCCAAGAACTTGAGAAGTGGACTCGTGAGCGCTTTTCTCAAGTTGGTTCTGTTGATTATCGCTGGAGTGGACAGGTTTTTGAGCCTGTGGACTTTGCGCAGTTCATTGGTAAGAACCAGGGTAATGATCACATTTATATCATCACGGGAGATTCAGGTGATGGTTTGACACATGGAGTCTTGGCTGGTCGTTTGATCGCGGATGAGATTGACGGCGTTGAGAATCCTTGGGCGAGCGTCTATTCCCCCAAGCGTGTGGCTTCGATGGTCAAGTCGTTGCCCAGCATGATTGGACATGACTTGCAGATTAATGCGCAGTATAAGAGGTTCTTGCAGTCGGATATTACTGATATTGAGGACCTTGGACGAGGAATGGGTGGTGTTTTGAACAAGGTACGTCCCTACTCGATATTAATCATCAAGCACACGCTAATATCTCTTCAGCCCGGCTCCAAGCCCATTGCAGTCTACAAAGACGAGGAGGGCAACGTGAAGCAGTACAGCGCATTGTGCCCGCACATGAAGGGTGTAGTATGCTGGAACACGACCGAGAAGAGCTTTGACTGCCCTGTGCATGGAAGTCGATTCTCCAGAGAGGGAATTTGTGTTATGGGGCCTTCTAAGGGCAACTTGCAGCCGGTGGATGACGCTGGTAAGACGGATCAGGAGACTGTGGCTGGTAGCTAGGGCATCACCGGGATGAGGGCTCAGTAGATGAATTAATCTTGAGCGATAATCGCATACATTGACGTCTTTAATTATCAAAATTGTCAAATTCATTATTACTTCTGGACTCGGTCGGTGAATACGATATACGCGGACACTTCAAAGTGGTCTAGGTGACAGCTCGACGCGCGTCTGCGCACGAATAGACGACTTCCTACTCCAGTTCATCTGAGAACATATCCAATCATTGATCCGTTTCGTGAGGAATGCCTGTGTCTCTCTCACGTCAGAGAAATATCATCCCACCCGAAGAATCCGAGAAGACGTCGACAAAAAAAAAACACTACAGCTCCCGGGTAAGTTCTCACGTAAATCATCTCAATATTTTATGTCATCCATGCGGGGTAAACGGCTGATGACGCCAACCATTCGCCCCGGAGTTTAACCCTACTGGTCCTCGGTGATAGCGTCATCTCCAGCGCCTGATTATGACTTTAATATATAAAGTCCAAGCATCATTGACAGTTTCTGTCTGATATATCAGCACTGACTGGATCAAGGTTTGTAATCAATTTGCCAGTTTCTTCTTGATAAATTACTGTGGTGATAAATTCCTCATCCAACATGAGGTCTCTTCTCACCCTCACCCTGGCCACGGCCACTTTGGCCATCGTCCTCCCCGAATCCTTCAGCGATCTCAACAACTTCAAAACCGACATCAAACAAACCATCAAAGACATTCCCGCTCGTCTTCGCAAATCCCTTAACGAAGCCACTGAGCAACTCTCCACCGAAGTCTCAACCGCCATTCACAACAAACTCCAAGATGAGGAGGCTTTCATCCGCGACTCTGACTCCGATGCCGAGTATACCATCGACATGACGGGTGATGACCACTCTGACAAGACCATCTGGGAGATTCTTGCCGAGAGCGACTACACCAAGGAGTTCTTCAAGCTTGTCAAAGATCACGAAAAGTTTGGCAAGCTTTTGAACGATACGGATGCTAATTATACTCTTTTTGCTCCTATTGACAAGGCCTTTGAGCATCTTCCTCATGATCACAAACCTAGTGATGAGTTTATTGACCATGTGCTTCACTATCACCTTGGTCTGGGTGACTATCCCGCTGGAAGAATTCTGTTCACGCATACTCTTCCTACTTCCCTCAAGGAGCCATTGCTCGGAGATAAGCCTCAGAGACTCCGAACCAGCGTTGGATTCTCTGGCGTGAGGGTCAACGTCTACAGCAAGGTTGTAGCACTCAACATCGTAAGTCTCTATCAATACTCCATTCGAAACAGCGACACTAACACATTCGTAGAAAGCAAAGAATGGCTACATCCACGCTGTCAACAAAATCCTCGTCCCACCGCCCTACATCGGCAAGGAAATCAGCCTCTTCCCTGCGCAATTCTCAACTCTTCTCCTCGCCTACGAAAAGACCGACTTTGTTAAGTACATCCACCATGTTCCCATGATCGGCAGTACCGTCTTTGCTCCCTCCAACCAGGCCTGGACGCGTCTTGGACCCAAGGCGAATGCCTTCCTTTTCAACACCGACACTGGAAAGAAGTATCTCACTGCTCTGCTCAAGTATCAGATTGTTCCCAATGTTACGGTGTATAGTGATGAGATTTACTATGGGGACGAGAAGGATAAGGTTTCTAAGAAGATGTTGGGTCACGGTGATGATTTCCACATTGAGTTGCCTACTCTTCTTGAGAAGAGTGTTGGTGTTGATATTCACACCTGGAAGGGGTGGACTACGATTATTCTCAACGGGCATGTCGTTGTTGGCTTTGAGGATGGTGTTGGTAAGAATGGTGTTATCCAGGTTCCTCGAAATGTTCCCATCCCGCCATGCAGGAAGGGCGAGCATCATTCTGAGATTGACGGAGAGATTGAGGTTGAGGATCTTATGGAGAGACTGCAGCCGTATGTGGAGGAGGGTGAGGCTGATGAGGGAGAGTACCAGGATGGTGAGCTCTAAGCATATGCAAGAGTTTCTGAAGAGAGTTGTACGAATGGGATTGTAAGATAAATGAGAATGATATTGTCAACAAGAATATGTGGTTAAATTGCAGGATTTGTTGTGTGCGTTGTTGCTTTACAGGTGCAGAACTGTCATACAAATGTGTGTTTATCCGCTGACCCGATCCTGCGGACAATACATCCTGCGACTATGTCAAGGCCTTGGCTACTGTTATCGATAGCCTAGTCATCCAGATAGTCATGGCCTAGAACATCCCGAGTTGGATATGCCCAATCGTCGCCTCGAACTTGCATTTCACTATTTCTATTTCTGGACTTTACCTCATATCGATAAAACAATAAATCATAGTCTCCAACTTTTCAAGAAACATTTAGCTCATTTCTTAACTATCAGGTATCAGATCTCGCAGCAAATGGCTAGACCCGCCGCCTCAACCCTGCACGGCTAATCACCACATATCAGACTCTAGTCACGTCAGCGAGCTTCAAACCGAAAATTCACCAGCCAAGAATCGACAAAATCCCCAGCAATTGGTTTACTCTCTTGATATCTTTACGATAGCCCTGCCCTGCCTAAAAGTCACAGAGACCCTGAATGAGGGATTAACTCTGATCTAGACTTGGTCGAGCTCTGCAACCTTATCCCCGAAGCTCGAGCACCGCATACAAGGAGTCAGTCACGTCAGCGAAACCAGACCAATAACAGCTCAGCACAATCGTTACAAACCCGGATGCATGACTCCTGTAGTAGACCATGTCGACGCTGATCGCGAGTCGCACCAGAGTCAGACACGGTAAAGCCTTTTGACGCCATTTGGACACAGGATGAGCAGTGATAAACCTCTGCTCTTATTGGATCTCCTCTGCAATGTTCTCCCACGTTTCGCCCTTCTTGCTCGCCACGCACCGGGCCCTGCGCGACGTTTCTCCTCGAAAGAGTAAATCTGCAAGGCGAGCAGCGGGGTTGAGCGACAGACGGTGTAACCATCACTAGCCGACGTTGTAACAATAGTGGTTCAGATAAGCTTAAAAGAAACCATTCTCTCCACGATGAATTGATCTTGTTGCTCTTCACTTGTGGCTTTTTTACTGTCAGCTATTCCAGAATGGCAGACTTCAGCAAAGAGACGTCGACCGAAAAGGTCCAGAGTGCGCAGGATCACGCGGCCGTGTCTGACTCGGATAACACAGTCGTAGCAGTTCTACAAGAGAAGCCCAAGAGGAGTTGGAAGTCGTATATTTGGGATACGTTTGATAAGTCACCCGAAGAGCGCAAGTTTCTGTTCAAGCTTGATGCTGCGCTTATGACGTTGGCTTCGCTGGGGTATTTTATCAAGTATCTTGATCAGGTGAGAAACGCGTCTCAAGGTGTTTGATGTTGATACTAATTGGATAGGTCAATATTAACAATGCGTTTGTGTCGGGTATGAAGGAGGATATGGGCCTTTGGGGGAATGAGTTGAATTATATGCAGACGTGTTGGACTGTTGGATATGTCATTGGCGAGATTCCGAGGTAAGTCTATGTCGCCTCATTAACTGACAGATACTAACTACTCAGTAATATGTTGTTAACTCGCATCCGACCGAGTATCTGGATTCCCGCCTGCGAAGTACGTCCAAGCCATCCCTCCTCCATCCTCTCACTAACACCTCCAGGTCACTTGGTCCGTCCTTACAATCCTTCTCACAAAATGCACAAACGCCACACAACTCTACGTCCTCCGCTTCTTCATCGGTCTCGCCGAAAGCACCTTTTACCCCGGCATGCAATACATCGTCGGCTCCTGGTATCGCAAAGACGAACTCGCAAAACGATCCTGTCTCTTCCACGCCATGGGAAACGTCGGGTCTATGGTCTCGGGTTACCTCATGGCTGGATCGCATAACCTCGACGGTGTGCACGGATACCATGGATGGCAGTGGTTATTCATCACCAACACAATTGTGTCGCTTCCAATCGCCATCTCGGGATTCTTCTTTCTGCCGGATTTACCTGAGATTACCAAGGCGTGGTACTTTACGCCTGAGGATATTGCTCTTGCGAAAAGGCGTATGGAACTTGAAGGTAGAGCTCAGAGGTCGCCGTACACGAAAGCCAAGTTCAAGAAGATCTTTTCGAGCTGGCGCATTTATGCGCTTGTCATGCTCTATATCCTCTTCAACAACGGCAACGGCGGTACTTCGCAACCCGCGTTTCCTCTCTGGTTGAAAGATCAAGGCTACTCGGTCCGAGATGTTAATCTCTATCCTACCATCGTGGAGGTTATCAGCGTCATCACAACTCTCATATACGCGTGGACATCAGACAGTCTTTTCCGCGGCGCGCGCTGGCCAGCGATCGTATTCTCCGGCGTCGTCAAGATCATCGCCTACGGCGGTCTCACAGCATGGAAAGTCCCAACGTCATTTATCTGGGCGTGTTTCATGCTCTGTGGTTTCGGCGGCGGTATCAGTGGCTTGACGTTTGCTTGGGCGCATGAGATCTGCAGCGATGACAACGAGGAGAGAGCTCTTGTCACGGGCGCGATGAATCAGATGGCGTATGTGTTTCAGGCTTGGTTACCGTTGGTTATCTGGCAGCAGGTTGAGGCGCCGAGTTATAAGAAGGGATATCCCACTATGGTTGCGTTGTCGATTGCGTTGATTGCGAATGCGTTTATTATTCGATGGTTACATAAGAAGCAGGATAGGGGGAAGAGGCATGCGTTGGTTGGTGAGGCCTAGAGATGGATGTTGGTAGGATAGATGAACAAGAAGAGGTGATTAAGTTTGTGTTGTCTATTCCATCGAGTGCTACAGTGAGTGAAGAGAAATCCGTGGCATCCATCTATAACTTGACTGCCAAACCATGGTATCATAAACCTTGACTACCCATCAAAACTCCATCTCCATCACGTAGCTGAATACCCTCCATCCACAAAAAGAGTCTGTCCCGTTACAGCAGCGCTCGCATCACTCGCTAGGTAGATAGCAACACCCGCAAAATCCTTTGGTATGCCATTCCTCCCAATCATTGTGCGTTTAGCATGAGCCTCGGCTTTCGCAGGATCACTAAACGTCGCGTGCGTCAAGGGCGTGTCGACTACACCTGGTGCAACAGCATTGCAGAGAACTCCTTGTCGTGACCAAGCTTCTGCTTGAGATCGTGTCAAACCTAAAAGACCAGCTTTAGATGCTCCGTAGGCGCCGCTGTTGCCGTAGGCGCGATAAGCTTGCTGGCTGATTATGTTGATGATTCGACCCCATCCTTGTTCAGCCATCTTTGGTCCAAAGGCTTGACCTAGGATGAAGGGCGCTGTGAGGTTCACTGAGAGGGTCTCATCCCACGCTCCTTGGGAGATGTCGTTCATGTGAGGTCTGTAGTTGACACCCGCAGCATTGATGAGAATATCAGGCGTTCCGAAATTTGATATTATCGCGTGAATTGCATCTCGCACGGAAGCTTGGTCTGAAAGGTCTGCGACAATGGCCTCGGCCGTGACGTGAAGATCGGCGAGGTGATCGATGGTATCTTGGAGAGGTTTTGGTCTTCGCGCAACAAGAACAATCCGACAGCCTGATCGACCTAGAGCAATGGCCATTTCACGACCTATGCCGGAGCTACCGCCTGTTACGACGGCGACTTTGCCGACGAGGCTGAAGAGGCTAAAGAGATAGCTCGAAATAGCCTGACCGCTTGGGGCCATGGCGGTGAGTATTGATGAGAGTGTGTGTATGCTGAGGGTAGATTGATTGAGTAGAATGGAGATGGAAGAATTTATTTTATTGAAAGTCGCGTGCTGATTATGTCTCGTGAAGGATATCGGCTGACGCGTTGAGTCGGTTCACGAGGTCTGTGTTTACGTGTTGAACCATATTTACACGCATACTACAGAAGACTATAGGGCTTAGTGGCTTAAAAG
>JAATHB010000869.1:0-12525 GCA_014822075.1 Fusarium buharicum
AAAAAAAAAAAAAAGAAGAAGTTGCTGATGCTCCGGGCCTTGTCGAGCCGGATCGAATCCGCTTTTCGAGCCGCCGAGAAAGACAACGCCGAGAAAAAACAACAGCAGCCGTATAGGAACCATTCCGGTTGAAAAATTGCTGCAACATTATTTGACGCTCTCGTATCTTGGGGCGAGCGAGGACGCATTCCGCGGGATGCCCCAATTTCGGTTGTTTAGTTGACCCAGTGTACATCTCATTCTTTACACACGGCCACGGTCTTTGCGGATTGTCCAGTCAGGGTCTTCTCAATTGACCAGTGGCGCCTGTCAGCGGCGACCAAACCCTGAAATTCGAGATCCACGTTGTGATCGCCGAAAACAGTTGTCGCCCTGATCTACTGTGTGTCACACCGTCCAGAGCTGGTTGTGTTGTACAAACTTGTACTCATCAGCAGGGCAGCGGGCAGTGGAGTTTCAGAGTCACGACTCGCCGCTCGCCTGGTGAGTCGTGGTACTGCAGTGAACACGAATAATGTTTGCTATTAGCACTGTCCTCTTCATCTTTCCAGAAGCAAGCCGCCACAGAATTCTTTGGCCGTTAATTCATTACCCAGGTTCTTGGATGGCCCACAATGGAAGGAATCTTTGTTTCTTAACCTTGCCGCCAATTGGAGGCCGATGTACTGCACTGAACTTAGCAACACCAGCCGTTCTCCTTTTCCTTTCGAGGCGGTGTAATCTTGCGCGAAGGTTTGCACAGCACAAGTCGTCGTTGTCGTTGTCGTTGTCAGTGTTGATCTTTTTGGCTTGTGACTGGCAATCAGTTACTTTCTCATGCCAGCCCAGTCAACAACTCAGACATGATTGACATGATTTGACAAACATGTTTCTGGTTTCAGTAACCGATACGCCGCATCAGGGACCACTGATGCATGAAGGGTTGGATGCGCCACAGGCCGCTCTGTTGATCTGTCTTGATATTGCAGGCTTTGCAGCAAAGCCTCGTCTCGTCTCACGCCCTTTCGTGGCCTTTGTCAATACTACAATGTACAATGGCAGCAGAGGCTTGGTTGGACAAATTCAAGTTCTCCTTCATCATCATTTCATTCCTCTTTGTCAATGAGATTCGTGATACTGCGCCTTGTTATTGCGCATCTTTGCTCTTGGCTACAGTACCCCTACGACTTGGGGGCACTTGCTCGCCTTGCTCTCGTCATGTCATCTTCGACTCAGCATGGAACATCTCCACAGTCACCTGTTCGCTTGATCTGACACCATTTCTTCCTCCAAAGCTGCCCTGTCGTCTGCAACCACGATCGACCCCTGCACACTTGGCATCTGGCACCCTCAGGGACGCTCGCAACTCGCATACAAGTGGCTGCTTGCTCTGCATCAACATGGCTCGTCACCAATGCTACTGGATTTTGAATTTCCCCTCCTTGTGTCCAGAACCGCGTGAGGTATCCCACGACTGGTCCACTTGCAGAGAGACGGGATGCATGCCATTCGAGCCAAGAAATAAAAATCCCCCGATGACGACACTTTCGCATGGACGTCGTGGGTGTGTCTCTCTTTCGTGTGTTCGATAATTACTAACGAATGCATGAATCCGAGTCAAGACGCGTATGAAGATGTTCATGAATGATCTCCCAAAGTTATTGCAACGGTCTTTCTTTGAAACTGACTAGTCATCAGAAACGCTCTTGTTCATGACTTACACAATCAGACGAAATCGCCAAAGGATGCTACCGTGTCTCTTAGAGTGCCAGTGCCAGTGCCTCTGTATGACCATAGCTGCTTTACTTGATACCTGAGCAAGCTGATTAGCCTGAAGGCTGCTCGTGACTCGCGACAATTCATGCCGTGACGATCATGGCAGGTGTTTGAAACGGCCCAATCCCGTCTGACGCTGTGCTGTTTACTGATCGCCAAATGCCTCGGTCTCTTCCCGTGCGGTGCAACCCCCCTTGTCTGAAATGAAACTTGGCGGCTTCAGACTTTATTACGACAAGGGACGTATCTGATGTGCTATCAGTTCTCTGCTGGCATAACAAGTTTATCCCTATCCTGGCCTACTCGGACGTTCAAGGTGCTCGTCACTCGTCACGTTGACCCGTAGGCCTGGACACTAACCCCGCGTTGTGAAGTCAAACCCCGCATCTTTAAAAGAATCACATACGACAACGCGGCATCAGCGCATAGCTAGAAATTCGTTTATTGCTCTGCTTATTCGGGGGCTTGTTTTGGTAGTATCCAAAAGCCTTTCTGCGATGCAGCTCGGATAGCCTGTCTAAGCTTGCTCTGGACAACTGTCCACTGTCCTTCACCCACAGCCCACCCACTCTCAGAATAGGGCTTGAATATCGCGAGACTCCGGCGGTGAACATGTTGTTCTTCAATTTGATGGAATCCAGACTGGATTCACAGAAGAGCAGGATAGAGTAGATCGAAGCTACCGAGGAGCAACGATCACGAGATGTTCCCCATTCTCGCAGCACCAAAGCCACGTCTGGTATTCAAATCGCTCAATACACCGCCAAGTGGTATGTGTGCATGCATTGGCATGGCCATGCTTGTGCATATGGACTGTCTCGTGTAGAAACTCTTGCTGCATCTTCGGAAATTACCACTAGGGCTGGAGTAGTAATCTTTTCTCCAGCTTTGAGTTCCAGGACTGGATCTAGTGCGAATAACTGATCAGAATATCGTATTAACATCCCCAAGAAAGCACGTCTTCCTGATGCCGGTGCCGTGTTAGTACGGCCTTTAGCTGCAGCTTGCATATTGACCCGCATGCAGCTCCGTCTTTCTGCATCGTCAACGTGGACCCAGGTCTCGGCCGGTTATACAAGACTAAAGCCGACTCGAGGATACATTCTCCCGTCACGACGTGCGCCGGGAAGTTGCGCGGTTTTTCGGAGAGGATGGTGTGGACGACTGACTGCATAACGGCTGTGTAACTAACTAACTAACTAACTAACTAACTAACACGGAATGCCTATTCCCGTTCTCCTAGCCGGTTCCTTTCATCCAGCAATGGCTCAACGGCTTATGAAGTCCTCACCAAAAAGCCACAACTGCAGATACCTAGAGAGACAAACATGCTGCAGCCTGCAAGATATGCTGTCTATGACGGGATCAGTCACAAAAAAGCAAACAAGACAGCCCCATGTGCCAGTTAATTTGATTATCCGCTCGCCGAGGTTATTTATGATCGCGTATGTTGCCGATCAGGGACTTGACATGCCCTCCAAGATCGCTGCCAAGAGATGGTATTTTCCGAAAAGGCCTGAGCTTCAGCTTCAGCTACTCGCTACGGCTCACCACACCTCTATACAAGGCTGACGATAGCAGCATAAAAATAAATCTAACAGTCAATCTTTCCGTTGCGCGCCGGAATCATCCTTGTCCCAACCGATGAGAATCCGTTGTGGGTTCCTGAAAAATTGCTTCCCGTCCAGACTTTTCTAGCCTGAGAGCTTCAAGCTGGAAAAGGCTTGAAGTTGTTTTTTATCCTCCGCTAGCGTCACGATGGAAATTGAGTACCTGGTAATACTTTTTGCATTGACCGCAATACCGTCGGTCCGTCAGAAGCAATGCGGTCTTGGAATAACTAATAAGACAATCACAATTTGAGACAAGCCACCGTCCGACCGCGAATTGCAATCTCATCTATGGAGCCTCTTGTCAATCCTCTCTCTGTTCGGTGCTTGGTATTCTCAGCTAGCATGTCTCGAAAGCTCGTGTCAGCTTGAGTTGAATTTGGCTTTGCTCGCCCTGTCTCTGAAACTTGTGATGCAATCAAAGCCCAGTGTACCTTGGCAGGGGCAGGGCTGGGGAAAACGTTGCTTCTTACTGTACTTTGCAGTACAAGATACGATGCCAAGATTATATTACGCAGCCTTTGAGTGTCACAACAAGATAAGCCCAAGGTTAAAGTTGAGCTGCGCCAGGTTTGATGATGACGGGCTGATGATCGTGACGACATGGGATGAATTGAGCCACTTCAGTTGACGTGACGATAGGTAACATTAATGTAAGTTACGTGTTTTTCTGTGGCGAAGGTTTCCTCTGCCTTCAGGAATTGTCAAATTGAACATGGAAAATGCCGGACCTCGTCGTTCCCAGCGGAGCCCGAAAGCCCGAAATTAGAGTGCATGAGAGTAACTGCTGGCATGTTCCCACGACAATGGACGAAAACAGTCAAAAGCATGCGCGTACACAAAGTTAACTAATAGACTTGTTTTTTCCAAGTTGTGAGGTCATGATTAGCTACTCAGGTGATCGGCAATTGTACGCGTTAAATGCCGCGCTGCTATTTTCCTGTTTATTCCCAGCCTTGCCCAATGTTAACGGTACGATGAGTTGGCTTTTGCTTGATGATGTGTGAAAACTGGAGAGTCCGGTCTTCCGAAACATTCCCGGACCGGATGCAATGGAAGGTTGAATGGCTGGGAGTTTCGATATCTTGTCGTCATTGATGGATGGGATCGTCAATGGACCAGAAAGCCGAGGAACCGCTTGGATCTTCAACTCAGATCAAATTCGATTCTGATGTAGGGTAATCTGCCTCTCATGAGTGCTCCAGCTCAACGGTGTTTTGTTCAGTAGTGACTGATGAACTTCAAGCTATTTGCTTGGTTTATAGGTTCTTGGGCAGTTTAGAGAACAAGATACTTCTGGGTATTTGCATAATCGAACGTTCTACTATGAATTGTTTCTATCAACCGACTTCATATCTTATACTCTGTCGAGGATTCAGCGAGACTATATACGATGGGTTCGAATCCATTCATAGGGAAGCTCTACTCCATGTTTCAACTCTGATATCCTACTGAAAGTACTCATATGGTAAAACCAACTGATTCTTGATCGGGTTATGAATATCCTCAACGGGTCATGGTGTAAGTACTGAGTGTATCACTGCACAAAACCTTGCATCACCATATTCAAGTCAATCGACGTGGCCTTGTTTACTAGCGTAGAAGCCTGAACATTGAATCATATCTTGAACCAGTCCTCTGATATACATTGGTGCCCATATACTGCTCGTCCTTGTTGAGTTGGGACCAAGCTGAGAGCTTGGCTGCAAAGGCCTACATGATACCGCCGACCGTGCTGTTTTCACAACTTGGTAAAATCTCACGACTTTATTATAAGTAAATGAGTGATATCACCTATTCTTTATAAAATGCCAATATGAAATTTCGGGAAAGGGATGGATTGTTCGTTGACAATATCGTAGATTGCCGATATCACAACAGCATATTTGCTTCCGTGAAGCTGAAGGGCTTCTTCAATCCAAATTCGCAACAAAATGACGCTTCTGTCATACACCAAGCTGAGACGTACAAGAGCACAGGTGAAAGTATTCGCGGGCACTGAGATCATTCAATTCAATATGAACTGAGCCACATCTCAACCAACACGAGTCCCTACCAGTTTGATCGGGTCACATCGAAACTCTAGAGAATGGCTTCAACTGAAGCACCCACTCTACAAACAATCAACCGCATTGCAGATATCCAGTGAAGAGAAACCAGTGCTAGGCTAAAAGAGCCTTGCTAAAGATCACGCTGCTCTTGCTCCGACGAACTATCATACCTCTGACATTGACAACCCCCGCACCCATGAGTACAATATTTTTTAGGCAGCTCAAGAGGGACGACTGGATACCATAAGAAAGCGCACCAGAAAGGCTTCGGTTTGAACACTAGCGGAACGATAACGGTTGGCTAGAAGGTAACTCATCTACATTATGCCATCGAGCACGGGCATTGGGGGTATTATCGAATGTTTTGTCGAGGTTGGAGTTGATCCTCATGTTCCACCCCAAGTGCTATCTAGACGAGGCAACTATACAGCCATATACGCTTCACACTGCTATAGAATACAGCCACGCCGAAGGAGCTAAGCTATTGCTGGCCCAGAAATTAGGGGCATACTGGATATCTGAAGGCGTGCCTACTTTAGAGGAGATCTGCACTCAGGAACCTGAGGACAACAGACAAGTGATTGATATTCGTGTAAAGGCCCTGGAAGAGAACTGAGACCTGCTGCTGATGCACTAAGATACGCTCTTAAGTGGGTGGACTTGGATCTTGTGACTCGCATGCTCGCAAGACCTGACCTTGATGCCTCTGTTATCAACAGGCTTGGACAATCCCTTGTCACGTGTGCTGCTCTGCATAAGTCACCGAGTATCGCAAAGTTGCTTCCCCAGTGTCTAGAGATCGATGCAGGTATACTAAGTAAGAGCGGATATACTCCGTTGCATGCTGCAGCCGATCAAAGAGTTCTGCCCCTCGTCGAGCTGTCACTTGAACGTCCAGAGGTAGATGCAAGTAAGGCGGGCGACAACAACATGACTGCGCTACATTTTGCTAAAGAGCATGGAGGAATGGTCATGGTGAAGCTCCTGTTGGAGCAGCCTAGAGTTAATGCAGTATCTCCTGACAACACGGAAATGACGCCTCTACACTGGGCTGCCACCTTCTTGAAGACTACTGCCTTGCTAGGCTCTTGCTGAGGCGACATGATGTCGAAGCCAACGTTCGAACTTCGGATGGACAGATGCCTCTGCTTGTGGAAATGCCTAGTCAACATCCTGACGCCCTAAAGTTGATGGGATTGATGCTGCAAAACCAGGAGTCGAGAAAGCCGATGTTGGCAACGCTGGCCGGATAGTTCTTCATTACTCTTGCGGAAAACGTCCAAAAGGCTACCAAATAGAGCTATTGATAGAAAGAGTCCTTCGTTGGGCTACTTCAATCAAACAAATGTTAGCAACGGGGTTAAAGGCTATCCACCAAGCGCTGTCCAGCGAAGATTTCAGAACTGCTAAATTCCTTGTCTCTCTGGGCGCAGATCCCATTGTATCTACACGCCCCAAGGGCAACAACAGCTTAATACATGTATGTTTGAAGTAGACCATCTTGAAGAGATATATGTTGAGCTGACCAAAGAGTTCATCTCACGAGGAACTGAGATCGAAACACACAATGACCCCCCCTGTATGGCACCTGGAGCGACAAACATGTTTGAGATTGAGGAAGTTGAAGGAATACACTCCATGAGTCTCTTCGTGAGAAGTGAAGGTACTACACTTTTGCTGACGGCAATGGGCGAGCTTAACCTTGAAGGCATATAAACCCTACTCAATGCGGGGCCGACTCGAATGCGCTCGTCATCATCAAGCATCTGACTCTAGAGCCTAAAGAAGAGAAACCTTCAGTCATTCCTATTAGAATTGTTCCGTCATACTCGGGACTCCGAAGAGCTAAGTGATGGTGACATTTTCGGAGTCAAAGAGCCTCTTATGATACTGCTACACCATGGCGCAAGGCTGGACTTTGACGGGCCAGCGGAGTCCAATTTAGGACGCCTGCAAACTGCAAAGCAGCGGGGAAAGGTCGTTTCGCTCTGCTGAGTTTTTTCTGAGAAATTAAAGGGCAACTAATGTTGGTAAGAACCATGTCGAGAAGGTGATGTCTGGTTGTGCGGACCAGTGGCAATACGCCCGTATCGTCAACAGGTTGAAGGGGTTTATGTCAAGTGTATTTGAATAGTTAAAGAATAGAATAATTCTATGGGAGCTTCAGAGTAGTTGCAAGAGCAATATTTCAGCTTCATTCCGGTGATAGAACTCGGGCTCTCAATATGGAGAGGATGGCCGAGCTTCAGTGTTCATTGGAACTGGTACGATGATTCTTGAAGATTGTGTCAGTGCATTGATATGGCTTGGAAAGTTTATTAACATTCTAACACGATCCCTTGATTCCTTGAAATCGGGAGCTATATCACCGTCCCCTCATGGATTGACGTTTGATTTCGTGGGGCGTATAGGCACAAGGTGATCATGTGATCTACCACGTGCCATTGCTCCGTCGGATTTTCCCGCTAGCCGAATCGCGAATTGATGCTCCGGCAAAGATTCGTGCCAGCGACCTCATTTGAGCTCACTTAAGCAACAACCTCACCCACCAGCTCAGCCCATCATGAACTCCCTCCGCTTCGCCCGCGCGGCTCTCCGAGCTCGCCCTGCCGCTATCCGAGTTCCCGTCCAGCGAAGGACCTACGCCGAGGCCGTCCCCGACAAGGCAAGCAAAGAGCCCACCTCCGGCTACCGTTTTTACGTCCCGACCCGAAACTGACCGTTATCGCAGATCAAGCTGAGCCTTGCCCTCCCTCACCAGGTATGACCGCCGCGCGATACTCGGATCGAGATTGGATACGATACGATCGGATTGGAGTGCTACGAGGACGGCTCGTTGCCAATTGATGGATGGAGCTAATTGCCGCACGCAGGCCATCTACAAGTCCCAGGATGTCGTCCAGGTCAACATCCCCGCCGAGTCCGGAGAGATGGGTGTCCTCGCCAACCACGTTCCCTCCATTGAGCAGCTGAAGCCTGGTCTGGTTGAGGTTGTCGAGGAGTCGAGCGGCTCCAAGCAGTTCTTCCGTACGTCAGAGTTAAACAATTGCTGGATGGACAATCGCTGATGGATTACGTTACAGTTTCTGGTGGATTCGCTACTGTTCAGCCCAACTCCGTCCTGAGCATCAACGCCGTCGAGGGTTACCCCCTTGAGGACTTCAGCTCCGAGGCTATCAAGGCTCAGATCGCTGAGGCCCAGAAGGTTGCCAACGGCAGCGGAAGCGAGCAGGATATTGCTGAGGCCAAGATTGAGCTGGAGGTACGGCTTCCCAACATCTTTTTGCAATTAGCTTTGCTAACGAATGAATAGGTTCTCGAGACCCTGTCTGCGCATGTGAAATAAGTGTACAGCGAGTTTGTGGTGAAGGAGGCCCTTGTACATCATTATTCTACCCATCCTTAGCACGCAAGCCGTGACAATTGATACCAGTCCTGGTTGTGCTATCTCCTAAATGCACTTTATTTCTTTGTCTGCGTGAATCCTTCCTTCTCAAATTGTAGGTGACCTAAAAGTGATTAATGCGATGTCGGAGTTTCTTCTCCCTTTGGTGCTGGAGCCTTATCCTTTACAACTTCCATTCCTGCAAGTTCACCTTCTACCTGCTACCTAACCTAACCTCCCCCACACACCTAACATCGAAATCCCTACCTACAACATGCCACGAACTCAGCATTTTGTGTAGCAGTACCAATCATCAACTATTGATATTTTCGGGCCGTCGCTAGTTGCCGTTCTTCCGTTCTTATGGCAACGTCGTATAGCGCCTTACTCGGCCAGCGTCTATCTGGGAGGAGTCGGCAACCAACCTCAAGCCAACAAGCAGATGCCGTACCGTCAGGAGTCGTCGGTGATCGTATTCTTCGGCTTCAAACACTCACGAATCAGCAAAAATCGAATGGGCGAGTATCGTTTACTTCTCCACGAGCGCGCAAAAGTATCACGCTTGGATAGGGGCAGCGAGCAGACAGTGGCACCAAAACGCGCACGTCAAGAGATAACCTGACCAGGCAGGTATCATCAGCTTTGCCCCAGAAAGGGGGTCAGCAGACTGATGTTGATACGGATTCAAAAGGTCAAAGTGCATCGGAGCGACCAAGTGTTTCCGACCTCCAATCCAGAGTTAGCCATGACCGGCAGCCTTTCCATGGCTCAACCAGTGCAGAATTGCTCCCATCAGAGCCACAAATGACATCGAATCTTCCCTCGACAAATGTATCGCGCACGGCGAGCTCGACGGAGAAGTGCCAGGATGCGATGGACATCCTTGAGCAGTATAGAATCTCTAGACCCGAGGGATGGTTCTCGGATAACACTCTAGCCACACCAGATCAGACCAAAACTGTATTCTCACAAATCTGCCATTCGTGTGGCAATCCCCTGGGCTTTCAACGATATTGCTCTCACTGCGGCCATGACTCTTGCTTGAAGTGTACAGGAAAAGTACCCAGACACGAACTTGGACACAAGGTCCTCAGCTCTACAAACGAGTATCAAGAGAATTCTAATACCGAGAAACTCTCCAAGCCGCCTAACCGAACTGCTGAGATTTCTCTAAGCGACAATAGTCACACTGTAAGAGTTGCAGTCGATACAACCCGCCATCATGAGGCGTCGAAACTCACATCTGATCCAGAGACACCCAGAACTCCTCATTGGGTTAGAACACAGTCCAGACTGAGACTTAGAACTGCCCATAATGCCCCGAAACCAGCACGAAAGAAGACAGTTGCAGCGCCAACAACAATCTCTAGTTCAGTGAAGAACAACTACTTTTTCATGGCAGACAGAGGCATGAAAGGAGAGAACTCGGAACCTGCAGTTACGACGAGGTCGGTTCAGGTGGCACGGAAACCCAAACCCTCAGATTGTGTGCCTGATCGTCACTTGTCAAACCCTCCACGCGATTCTCATATACGACAAGACGAATGCTCTGATACTGAGTGCAGAGCAACACATGCAGGTCACCATCCTGTCCGGCATAGCATCGGGTGTGTGACCCGACGTAGTCTAGAAACCCAAGTCATCGAAGATCATGATTCAAAAGTGGTTGACAAAGACGAAGATGAAGATGAAGAGAAACACGTCCAGTCGCCCAGAAAGTCATCATCTCGGCACAAGTTACAGATGAAGATTGACCAGCTATATCACCATGGCGAGGATCTTCATCACTCGCAACACATCATGGAGCACTTGGCAGCTGGTGTAAGGGATCCCGAACCTTCTGATACTACCACGGGAAGACAGACTGACAGGCAAGATGGACGCGCTTGGCTGGACGACCATAATTTAAGAATACACAACCAACCATTTGTGCATCACCCTCTCAGCAAGGACCAGAACACGCCCGTAAGAGAGGATGCAACCGAGCATAGTCTAAGTTCTGACACGGTTATCCCTGAGACTATCGATTCGCAGCCACATAATCTCACTGATGACCTTAGGGGGGATCGCCACCCGAGCCCAAAGTCCCGTGAGCCCCTTGATGATGCTCGAACCAAGGATGGTCGTTTGATGAAGGCTCATTCGGTGAGTCACGACCGGGGTTATAAGGTACAAGGGCAAGGAATACACACAAGCTCAGTACCGCCATCTTGGTCTGTGGTAGAGCAGTCGCCTAGTGCCAAGCCCTCACTGCCAACCAAGACACCGAAGAAAGGCCTCGACACCCAAGTATCAAACAGTAGAACTACCTCGTCCCATAAAGGTCACGGCGTCGATCTTCATGCGAAGAAAAGTGTTGGTAAACTTAATGAGCCGGTCGCCGGACCGCACATGCTTCGCAAATCAAATACACGTATCGAGGATGCTGGGCCTGGGCGGCCGACTGCCGAGGTTACGGATATCTCGTCATGGAGGAAGCAGTTGAGAAAGGTCGATAGGTCCTCAAACCAGCCACCGAGCCAACAACTAACGTCTTCTCATGTTGAGAATTGGAGGCGTGATCTCAGCAGAAATCATCGCACGCCGCTACCTGAAAGGGACAAGAGGGACAGTTGCCTCAACTGCCATCCGAGCCGATCTTCGTTGCCAAAGCCGGCAGATAAAACTTCTCACATAGTCTTGGAAGATGAGTCACAGAGGGAACCTCAAGACGACCAAAACATTGCAATAGAGTCACCGATGCCTCGTCTCAAAGTAACAGATATTGAGCATTCTCTCGCTCGCAAGAGTGTCGAGGAGCTGACAAAGACTTCGCCGCAAGAGGACGCAGGACCTCCTGGGTCGACAAGTACGAGGCTCGCAAGTACAGCAGATGATCCTTCACCTAAGGAAACGACGGTGATTCATGACCCAAGACCTGTGATGCCATACAATCATATGTGCGCTTGGCGAGCGCGTTACATGGACCTCAAGGCCGAAGTAGACCAACTTGGTGTCGAATCAATTCACCAATCACCTGGGCAACAGGCTGAGGGAGGTCTTGGTACATCGTGCTCGCTACCTCATGGTGACATTGACATTGAAGGCCTCACGGTAGTCATGCATCTGAGGGGCAAGGAGGACTTGGTGATCAACACGAACCTGAAGGAGGACTTACATGAGCACTTGAAGCAGTGATAGAGGGGAACACGAAGGTTGGAATGATTGTGACTTTGGCGGCTGACTAGGACGAAAGAGTAAAAGTATCATTAGGCTTGTTTCTTAATATCCATAGTATTGATATTCATCAATTTTACGAGCTCTCCCTATTTCGTATCTACAGTTCAAGTCGTGGACGCCATCTCGTACACCTACCATCAAGACATTGTCATTGGGAGCATGTCCTTGCGGCCGCCATCAACTCAAGACAACACGGTGTTTGACGAGGTACTCGAGCAAAGTTAGTAGGCATTCATCCTTCAACGGCGGGCGTAGCAGTCCAACGTCAGCGGCACCGTTGCGAAACCTGTCAAGGTCAACAATGAACCAACAGGGACAATTCCACGACTTCCCGGTCTTCCCCCCTCTCTAGCCCCCGGGCCCTACTGCAGCCTCCCCTCTTCCCCGGTTTACCGGAAAAGCAAAGATGCTAGGGGGGGAGGGGTGGTTCCGGAAGGAATCCTTTAGGAGGCGGTGACAGGGGTTGTTTGTTGATTATTGTTTTTTTTTTTTTTTTTTTTTAAGG
>JAATHB010000871.1:0-13034 GCA_014822075.1 Fusarium buharicum
TATTATATATAATTTATACCTATTTAGGACTAATAGTCTCTTTTTAGAAGGATTTAATAGGGCTATTAAAGGGATAAAAACATTTTTAAGCTAATTAAGCGCTAGTATGTTATTAGTTTAGCCCATTAGGCTACTAGTAAAGTGCCACTTTCTAAATTAGGCTAGATTTATTTTAAACTATTAGGCTTATACCTCTTTACTAGCGAAAATAACATAAGGGTTAAGAAATTAGCTTTCTATATTAATTAACTTAAGGATTAATATCTAAGTATATAACCTAAGGTGCTTCTAAACAGTCTGGCGTTTTTCTACTTAACTAATAACTAAGCTATTAATATTAAATCCTTCTATTAGGCTATATTTATTTATATTTTACTAATTTTAGGGTAATATCGGTAAAATAGAGGGATAATTAAGCCGCTTAAAAAATCGGTTAATTGCCTTAGGTATAGCGCTATTAGCCCGTATAGCCTTAATTGCTATGGCTAAGAGGGTCTTAATAGAAGGGTGCTGCTTAAAGAAGCGGCTAATCTAGCCCTTACCTAAAGGGGTATAGTCTCCTTAGGTCTATAGTAGCCTTATAGCTAAGGCTATAACTTAATTGTATATTAGGGCTAGGCCTAGGGCATTTTAGCCCTAGATTTAATCGGCTAAATATTCTTCCTAACCGAGGGATAGCCTCTATATATATTTATAACTCTTCTTTACCGTAAGGCTGCCTTTTATATAACGTAAAAGGGTTAGAGGTAGAATATTATATCTCCGGGCTGCTTTAGCCTAACTAAGCTCTCTAGATTAGACTTTTAATATTATAATCTTAAGGGCTTCTTTAATATATTAGGGTATAATTAAGGAAAAAGGAGGAAAAAGAAGGTTAATATATCGAAATGTAAGCTTATTAAGGTATAAGGCATTTATACCCAATTTGGCACGCTAAGTTATATAGACCTATTTTCTAGACTAATTAAAGCCCCACACTAGTAATTAGCGTATCCCTTTTAGGGCACTTTATAGGGGGCTTATAGGGGATTAAAAGTGGGGTTCTATTTCTAGGGGGGTTCCATAACCCCCTTCTGCGACTTATCTTGCTACCTGCCTGTTAGGGTGGTTAATACATACGCAAGCAATCAATATATTATTCAAGTATCTACAGATGTTAAAATCGCAGCCCCTGGCTATTACAATTACCTAAGGTGCCTGTGTAACAAAGCGATTACGAATCAATCAGTAAACAGCAAGAGACTTATACATGTATTACTCAGATTCATGGACGGAAATAATGGCTTTAATTAACTACCGAAAGGGCGACCCTTGCATTGCTGGGGTTCACCGTGGAGATCTGGGTGCACAGGCACCCCACACGGACAAGCCGAACACTGGAGGCTGTAACCTAAAACTCAGATCTAAGAGACTTAAGGTAGGTAATGTATCGAACCAGCGCGCATACGGAATGATAATGTCAGAGCCGATGCATGGAAGCATTTTTGGAAATGACATTTCTTTGAGACGACGCTCCTATCAGCCTGTCCATTCGGCCTGTACTAGCTAGGCCTGTTGAAATGTAGAGTTGTGACTAATTTTTAATTCACGCCTCGTAACGTAAGGAGCGTGGGCACACCACCATACGACTTGTCTTTTGCTAACGACTGGAGGTCTGGCTGGCCGAGGACATTGTGATGCTCAGACTGCATCGGATTTAAGAGTCGATGGACAAAGTTAGCTTGTCCCTGGCTCCCTCGGACGGAACAGTGCAATGTGTTCGGCAATAGCTCGCGGCAGACATGCTGGACAAACTTCCGATGAGAAAATAGGTAGATTCACAAATATGTTCAGGCCCCAGAGGTGTACGGCCGATCACCCGGCCTCAGCCGCCGCCGTTGCGGGTCCTTCGGCCGCCAGCCCTACACGGGCCCCAACGGAAAATGAACACATGCAAGAACTCCAGCTCTTAGCTTATAAGCATGTTCGGTTTCAAAGAGTGGCTTGTCGGGTGGGACCTAGGGACCTGATTTATCGGACCGGTGAAACACAGTCGATAGGAACTGGCGCTCTTACCAATAACACACTATTCAGTGCTGTAAGCAGTCATCTATGGGCTTTTACCAGGGAATCACCACAGTACCACGCATTCCATGTTGCCCTTTAACCATAAGTAAAAAGAAGGATACGACGAGGTCAGGTTTCGCATGAATAAGTCCATAGCCTAACCTTTAAGAGTGTCATGGCTCTTAACTGTCGGGTTTCCACACCTGCGTGCCTGATGATTTACTGCCTATGCAGCTGTAGAGCGATATGTACCATATCCCCTCTTGTTGCAACCAGAGTCACATGCTTCGTTCAACAGCCTTGTTGGGAAGTATTGCCCGAAACACAAGAAGTCAGGATCACTCTTGGTAGGAAGGATTGGCTGCATGCCGGAAGGCCCGTTTCCCCAGGCACGTCGAGGTAGCCCGTGGAGAAATACACAGAGCGACGGGAGCGGCTCTTGGGGGAAATGGGTGGTACAAGATCGATCTGGACAGTTTAAAAACGGACTCTGAACCTAGGCGTGTGGCTTAGCTCTGGTTGAGCCACAACACTGATTGGCTGGGATCTTTACTCCTCTAGGACCCAAACGCCAGTAGCGGGTCGGTCAGGCCGAGAGCGCTGTCTTTTGGGATTTGTCTATCCTATCATGACCTCGTTTTTTTATTGCAACATTCTGAGCCAGGGGATGGGTGATGTGTCACTAGGATAGGGTCCTGCTTTGCAAGCAGTACATAGCTAGCCAAGCCAATACTACACTCCCTGGCGTAAACAGGATGAAGTGAAAATTTTCTCTCGTCGTGCTTTCACCTCATGCAGCTATTCGCTCCGTGCCATGTTGTGTCTACGGTACTGCGAGTGCAAGGTGATAGATAAAATAGAAGGGATATGGCGGGTCACGCCATTGGCGTGTCATGCGACAGCAAAAGAGTATTTTAGCTCTCACCACAAAACCATCAGCCTGTCTAAGGTTACTGTAGGATACAGGTTCGCCGATGCTAGAGATCCACCACTGATTCAACATACGAGATGTACCTCGTTCATGTGACCCGAATCAAAGCCATCATGTGACCGAAAAGAGTGCAACAGACTCAGATAGAGTGTGGCGGAATCCAAGAGGGTGGCGTTTGTGATTGATTACAAACCACCAGGTGTGGCTGTGCGAAGGCATTTCACGCTGGGTAGGGATGCATTTCACCAAGCGAACGAAGATGGAGGATCGGCGGGGTTAGACTACGTCAGTGGACACTCCAAAGGGAACAAAAAAAACCTGAGTGTGCCAGAGCAGGCTAAGATTTTCCAGAGCAGCGTCAGAGGTTACAGGCATTGAGGGAGCCTATTGGGCACTAACTGATGGACATTATCGGCGTCAGAACCCTGCAGCCTCGGGTGCAAGCTGGCCTTGGCCTTTGGGACCTGGACCTTGAACGAAACTTAAAAAGTACGTACCCGGGCTTGTGCGGGCATCTAGGTACCTTAGTACTTACCCGGCTGGATGAATCCCCGAGGTGGGCTTGTCGGCTGCGGGAGGCTTGGGGGCTTTGACGTTGAGAGGCTCGCGCTTCAACTGGGTACTCGTCTCGCAACGAAGGTAGCCCGAGCGATAGCGATAGCTACAATATTTACATATTTGAAATCAACAAAAGAGAAGCAGCCGGAAGCGACCCGGAGCATCGAGAAGATCAGCAGCCGTAGTCATATCGAACAATACCGGTGGGCATCCAGACATCATCATCATCATCATCCATGATCAATCATCCATCAAAAAGCACACTAGATACTTACAGTAGCATAACTGCTCATCCGCCGCTGACCTATGTAGCAAAAACGAAGAAAACGGCTTCGACCGCGGACCTCCAACTCACGTTCCACGCACCATTACTTCACAACCTTGCGACCTGACATACCACATCACATTCACACACCCCCCTTCATCACCCAAGAGTCATCACGCCCACACCACCTTTACAAATCCCGGGTTACATACCGCATCAACCTCACGTCTGTTGCTTTTTCTAGGTTGGTGCCCGGGGACAGGCCAGCCAGTCATCCTTTCCAGATCCCGGCCTCGGTCCTGTCCTGTGCATCATCGAGTGGGCCCAGGGTCTTTTAAGTCTCGGCTGGCCGGGGTGTACGCAGGAACTGTATCTACCAGTATCCATCATCAGTCTTCTGGCTTCCATCTACCTTGTTCTTAGTCTTCCTCTAAACGGTCCCTGCTTTCTTAAAAGGCGAGCCTTCCCATCTTTTCGCCACATCTCTCCCAACCTTAAACACAACCTACCTTTACAATATCACCATGTTATCGATCCCTCGACTACACCAGCAACAATTCCAACTTCAACAACTCCAGCATAACTCTTCCGACTCTCAGCAGCAGCTTCCTTACTCTCAAAACTGCCATACCGAGTACAACTCTGCCGCCTACCCAGCTTTTCCTAGATCGAGCTACGACGACGAAATCTCTGCTTTGAGCCAGCAACTTCCTACCGACCTCATGCAGTCCGAAGTCTGGGGAGCACTTGCCCAACAGACTCCTAGATTATCTCGTGGAGCTCATCAGCGCGAATCTTCCTTGTCGTCTCTTGGGTCTTCTACCGCAGGACCTGCATCTCCCTTCAACCACAACACATCAAATCCTCAAATCGCCATTACCGACGCCAACGATCACACCAACTCTTCATACTATCAGCTTGCTAAGTCGATGGCTCCCTACTCAGGCTACCAGAACTGTGGAGGTATGGAACAGCATGTCATGCCTGAGATGGCATATCCGATCACGCTCTCAGGTCCCAGCAGCAAGCCAAGGATGGATCGGGGTATGATGCACGCTCCTGACTTTTCTGGTGCCTCAACGCGTTCACACCCTGCCTCGGTGGCGAGTTCCATTGCAGGTGACTCACCCGCTACTCCTACTGTAGGCGAAGCTGAGCACGCAGAACGAAGGAGAAAAGGTAACAGTTGTCACTTTGATGGAGGCCTCTGCGACAAAAGCTTACATTCTTACTTTCTAGGCTACCCCAATGCTCCCAAGCTTGATAGAACTATGACAGATGTCTATGGGGATGAACTTTACAGTCCCAACTTTGCAATTACCTCTACTCCACCTTCACAAGCCCAGATGTCGGTCTCTCCCACAAATGACGTCTTCAGCCAGCGACTTCACGCGGCAAACAGCCAGCACCTAAGTGCTGCTCATTCACCAGCTTCCACTACCTCCCGAGACCGATCACCATTCCGCACTGGCTCCCCCTTGGCTCCTTCTCCTGCTCACGATTTCAGCAACACTGGATTCACTCAGAATCTGCCCTTCAACAGTGCTCAGCGTATGCGTGAGCAGAGCAAGGCGCAGCAGGATGCTCAGTTCATGCGCCAGCAGATGAACATGAAGCAGGAGCCCGAAACTCCTAAGACTATTTCACCAAAGGATGCCATTCTCGAATTCAATGAGCCGGAAGGGGATAACAACTTCCCCCTGTTCCCTCAGGATTCTTCCGGCTTCGACATGGAGCAGTTCCCCAAGACTATGGTTGGTCCCGGGTCTCAAGAGTCAATGCACGATGCAAATGCCCACGGCCACTTCAACTTCCTCCCGTCTCATGCATCGAATGTTATTCCCGTGCCCCAGCAGTACCCATTCATTGCGCACCCTCGCATCAGTCACGAGACACCCCCTCGCCTGAGTTCCGCTGGATCTAGCTCAAACGACTCGCGGAACACTACCCCTCTAACTCGGCCTATCAACACTACCGCCGATGGAGGTACATATACTTGCACATATCACGGCTGCACTCTGCGATTCGAGACCCCGGCTCTTCTTCAGAAACACAAGCGGGAAGGCCACCGCCAGACGCAAACTCTGGGTCCTGCTCGACCTCGCGATATGGGTATGACATCTACACTACTCAACACCCAAGCTGGACCGCATCGCTGCGATAGGATCAACCCGAGCACGGGAAAACCATGCAATACCGTCTTCTCTAGACCTTATGATCTCACTCGACACGAAGACACTATACACAATGCCCGCAAGCAAAAGGTGCGTTGTAATCTGTGCACCGAAGAGAAGACGTTCAGTCGTGCAGATGCTCTCACAAGGCACTATCGGGTATGCCATCCGGATGTGGAGCTTCCGGGCAAGCATCGGCGGCGCGGCGGCGCTTGAACAGCGTCTTCCGTGTGTTTGACGAGGCTAGAGTACCTACCTCCCTGGAGACTCGAGTCCTAGCGGAGTTTAGGGTCCGGTGCTTCCACGCCATGAAGATGATGCTACATGACGTGGACCAACGTCAAAGTAAGGCTTGGCGTTTGTGGAGCGATCGTTGCGAGGCTTCAACCCGCTTGAATCGGGTTGGCTGACAAGGGAAAGAAGCGACAGGGCGACAGGGCGACCGGGCCCCAATGCGGGCAGGTGGGTCTCAGGGTCTTCCTGCAGTAAGGGTCCTTTCTGTTGACGTCATGGACTGCCTATTCATTACGGCTCTGACATCACAGCCCCCACTCAAGTCTCAGTCGGCTACCCACCAACATCGTTTCTCCTGCCCCCTAATGATGACATGGCGTCCGTCATGGATAGTGCATGGTCATTGTACATGTATTCTGACCCCAATTTCCTTTGTTTGGCATCTAATGGAAGGGTATGGAAGTGACGCTGGGTTGTCCTTCCGCAAACCTTCATGTAACTTGTACACTACGAAACGCATCACTACATGGAACGAATCACACAGTTTTGGGGGATAACTGGCCGGCCAGAAGTACCTCACTGAAATGGAAAGACTTGGGAATTGGAAAACGGTCTAGACAAAAAAAGGCACAGGGGCTGTTACTATCACAGCGTTGTATTTTGATATACGATTTTGACGACTTAGTTTATCACTTGTTTATTTTTGGTTCATGTTTTCCCTTTGTTACGAGTTTGGCCTATTTGAGTGGTCATAATTGTTAAAGCGTCATGACCGCATTGAAAGAGACGACCAATAGGGGCCAATCGCTGAAACGGGTCGGAAACCGCATGGAGGTTTTCCTCCACCTAGCTATAGATGATGATGTATGATATAATAGAAGAGACATTGACAACTCACATTACTCCATCCAACGATATATTGCATAGCAGTATGTGATGTAAGCGACAGGTCGTGTAGTTAATATAACTGCAAACCGACTACATATCAGAGGCTGTCAAACGGTCGGCGCTAACATTTGCAGATCTGACCCATCAGCATCTTTATTGATATGCACTGATGATGGAATTAAGCTGGAGCTACGACATATCCGCTGCTGATCAGCATAGACCTCATGTTCTTTCATGCCCTTATCAAGATAGACGCATGATTAGACATGTACATATAAAAAAGCATGCCACACCCCTTCTGACGTCGTCAGACGTTTGCATTTGGATCGGCCCATCGGGCTTTAACTTGATGGATCGTTGAGACGCCGGTTTTCCCTTTTGCACCATCTTACCACCAGTAAAGGCCCCTCACGAAGCAGCGCATAAAGGAGCAGACATATTTACTCGATGTACAGTAATATTACTTGATAATAGCTAGGATACATAACCCCACCTTTTACGCAATAGATGCAGATTTAGGATATGTTGGAGGGTGGAATGTATCTCTGCGGCACGGCATAGTCTGAATAACGTCACATTTTGGAGATTTCATGACCCAGCTTTACCAAAAACAGCAATATTAGGCCGTACGAAGTAGCAATGAGCAACATTATCTTTTTGAATAGTTTGACACGTTCAAATCAACACTCTAAATCTTGCCTGCCTATCCTGTTCCTTTCCCTCTACCCGACATCACCATACTTATCATCACCTAATGTCTGAGTGGCCCGACAAGCAGAATCCTCACAGACCCAGAACGGCTGCGCGGGCGTCACTGTACAAGGGGGTGATACCTGTCCACAATTGAAACTGAAGCACAAATGTTAGCTGCGTAAAATCCTGATCAGAACCCTTCGTTGATCAACTTACTTGATACCAACCCTGAGACGCAAGAACCTCGAGGCCGGGAATGGTGATCCAGTTGCCTGCATCCTCTGCCAACTGCATTATCGGGGTATGGCTGGGCTTGTATGCCATCTCGAGGAGAACCCGGCGCTCTTCATCAGCAGCCGGCCGGCCGAGCACAACAGCCACAAGTTCGCGCAGACTCGGGTCCATAGGTCGATCAGCCGGAATGGTGCTAATAACAACCTTGAGGTTTAATGAGACCTTCTCCGTGTCTGAAATCTTGCTGAGACCTACGAGTTGGTACTCGTCGGGAAATTCAGCTGCAAGCAAATCGGCCTTGGTCTGGTTTCGAGCGGCAATGTAAATTGGGCCGAATCCAAGAGCATGCAGCGCAAAGATGGCAGCTCGAGTAGTGCCACCGGAGCCTACCACCATAGCTGTCCCCTTGGCGTCTGAGTCTGGTTGTTCGTCGATGCCAGCGCCACTAAGAGCGTGGACCATGCCTCTCCAGTCTGTGTTGTCTCCCAAAAGACGTCGACGGCCACTGGCATCGGCCTTACCCAGGGGTACCACGGTATTGACAGCCCCGATGACGCGAGCTGCATCAGAGAGCTCATCAACCTGACTCATGATATCCAACTTGAGAGGAATAGTGACTGAAGCGCCTCCAAAATCAGGGGCCTTCAAGACGTCACGCACGTCCTCAATGTTGTCCGTCTCGAGACGGTCATACTGATGGGGCAGACCAGTCTGACCAAATAGAGTGTTATGAAGAGCAGGTGAGCGCGAAGCTGCGATTGGTTTTCCGAATAGATAGAAACTGCATGGATCCAAGTCGCCCAGCAACGCTAGACCACGGCGAATCTCAGCCGCAGACATCTGACCTGGTGCAGCCTTGAAGGGCAGAGCAGGGTGAGATACAGGTGTTAAAAACCGGTTGAGCACACGGCTCAGCTTGCCTGCTTGGCCCATGTTCATAGCGATCATGGGTGTCTTCTGCGCTTCCTGCATCCGAGCCTTGAACTTGGCAAGGTCAAAGTTATCCTCAGGGGTACGAGCGATACCGACCAGCTTGATAATGTCGCCGTGTTGAAGAGCGCGGTTATAATACTGAATCCAAGACGCGTTCTTCCACGACATGGTGCCTTTTGGATCATGGTGCGAGGCGATAATGCGCGAATACCCGCGAGACTCCGTTACGGTTTGGATAACGTTGTCGGGCAAGGTCATCTCGATATCGATGTACTCCAATCCCATTCGCAAGGCCAAGCGGTAGAGTTCGAGGCCTTCCTCGTAAGCCTTATCGGGAAACTTACCCCCCTGTGCCTTGGTTCGCAACGTGAAGACAATAGGCTTTTTAGCCAATGCGCGAAGAGTTGAGACCTGGCGAGTGACGGACTCAACAGAGAAATCCTGGAGAAGGTCTACCCTCAGCTCGACCGCGTCGGAGCCGACCATAACTTCGGGAACCAGGCCGACAGCCTCGTTCACGTCAGGCACAGTCAACGACACGAAAAAGCTGTGGTCTTTGCTTAACAAGTCCTTAAAGTGCGTGCTTTTTCCCGTGATGGAATACACGAATTGCTGAAAGTCGTGAGGAATCTGGTTCTTGGATCCGGAGGATTCGGAGTGCGGGCTGTAATAAAGGTGAGTACTGCACTCCTTGTAAAAGTCCTTGCGGCGTAGATAAACTTGAAGAATTTCAGTGGTGTAAGCTGGCCGGGTCTTGTCGCGATTGAGGTATTCGACCACCTGGTCAGTGTCGCGATGGACCAACAGAACAATACCGCCATTTTTACCGTAATTTTTAAGAAGTTCCCTTGCCTCGGGGGTTTCGACTAGACCGCCGCCGCAAGAGAAGACATGACCACGACTGTTCTTCTCGATAACGTCCTGCAAAAGGCCCAGTTCGTCCGCACGAAAACCCTCCCATCCCCGATCACCTCTGATCATCTCGGGAATGGTGCGCTCAGCCCTTTTCTCAAGTTCTTGGTCTAGATCGATAAATTTCCAATCAAGAAGCTTGGCCATCCAGTTACCAGCAGTGGTTTTGCCGGCGCCTCGCATTCCAATGATGAAGACCGAACGTTCTATAGTTGTTTCTTGATTGACCTCATCAGCGCCGGCGTCTGGCTCATCACCAACCATGTCAACCTTGAAGGCTTGGGATAGAATGTCCCACCAGCCTGGCCAAGTTTTGCCTACACATTCTCGCTCAGTGATGATGACGGGACCGGGTGATGCAACAGCTAGAACACTAAAGCTCATCGCAACACGATGGTCGTCATAGCAGTGAATGCCGACCCTTGGCGTCAAAACACCGCCATCCTGTCCCTTACCAAGTACCTCAATACCATCTTCGAGCTCGTTACACTGCACGCCAAACTTGGCGAGCTGATCTTTCATAGCAACAATTCGGTTGCATTCCTTGACTCGCTGGTTCGCAATGCCTGTGATTTGAGTCGTCCCCGAGGCGACAGCGGCTAATACCGACGCAGTAAGGAATGCGTCCGTCATGGGCTCCATATCGACATGAGCCAAGGCCTTGAGTTGGCCGGGGACAGGGCCAGTGACGGTCGTGGAGTAGTCCGACTGTTCAACGGAACAACCCATAGGGCGCAACACATCAACAGCAAAGCGAGCGTCACCCTGCAAAGACTTCGAGCCAATATTTGGAATAGTGCATTTTGTACCAGTGATGGCGGCTACCGCCAACGGGTAGGTCGCGGAGCTGGCGTCACTTTCGATGGTGTACTCATTGGGGTTAACGTAGGTACCTTGAGGGATATGATAAGTGTTTGGCTCCTCGGCAGAAATCTTGACATATACACCGAAGGACGCCATCATAGCGATAGTCATATCAATGTAAGGCTGGGAAATGGGTTTGCCCCCCACAAGGCGCAGTGTCACAGGGTTCTTAGCATAAGGAGCCGCCATGAGGATTGAGGAGACGTATTGGGACGAAATAGTCGCGGCAAGCTCGATGTCGCCTCCCTTGAAACCTCCGGCTGCGTCAATCCGCAGGGGCAGGCTGTTTTCCTGGCCGAGATACTCGATTTCCACACCATTTGAGCGCAAAGCATCGACCAAGGCACCAATCGGACGCACCTTCATCCTTGCATTACCAGTAAGGACATTGGTGTTAGCGTCTTCACCCGGGGAAGCGAGAGCGACGACAGTAGTCAGGAAACGGGACGCTGTCCCAGCATTACCCAGATAAAGGGGTTCTTTGCTCGCTTGAAGGTTGCCGCCCTTGCCCTCCACAACTAGAACCTCCCCAGCTTCTTGCCAAGAGTAGGATGCGCCTCCGAGCTGGTGGATGGCGGACAGCATGTACTCAGTATCATCCGAATGGAGGAGGTTCTTGATACGGCAGGTTCCTGAGCCAAGGGCCGCCAAGACGAGAGCTCGATTGGAAATACTCTTCGAGCCTGGGGGTGTCACCGTGACGTTCAAATCTTTCGGAACACCAGGTGTTACTTGAATTGCTGATGACAGAATGGTACGGATAGTCTTGTCGTCTACAACACTGGCACGTGGCTCATAACACTTGCCAATGGCTGATAACAACACAATCTTTTTCTTCTGTCCATCATTCTTCTTGTCGACCCCCATCTTCTCAAGCAACACATCGACAGGACACTTCTTCCCAGCTGTCAACTTAATGACGCGCTTGTCATGGAGTGAGGTTGGGAGATCATAGCTGGCAATGCACTTGACAAGCCTAGCAACGGCACCTGGACGCAAAACACCCAAGTAACGGGCAAGCTCTGCTTCTTTGACCATGCCGATTGAGACAGCTTCACCATGAAGAAGTTGAGGTGTCAGGATGGCTTCATACGCATGACCGATAGAGTGGCCGAAATTGAGAAGGTTGCGAAGACCACCCTCTCGTTCATCGCTGGAAACAACCTCGGCCTTGACACCGGCTGAGCCAATTACAATGCGTTTCAAAACATCTTTGATAGGATTCAATCGGCCCTCGCCTTGAGATCGAACGCACTCCAAGATTCGAGCTGCCGATTCCTCAAGCACAGCAAACTCATTTTCGTTCCAAATGGCGGCAGTTTTAACAACTTCAGCCATGCCATTGATGAACTCGCGGGAAGGCAGGGTCTCGAGGAAGGCCAAGTCAATGTAAATGCGTTTTGGCTGCCAGAAAGCACCGACAAGATTCTTGCCCATTGGTGTATCAATAGCAGTCTTTCCGCCGATAGATGAGTCAACCATGGCAAGCAATGTAGTAGGCACTTGAACGAAGCGGACTCCACGCATGAATGTTGCTGCGACATAGCCAATCATGTCTCCCATGACACCACCGCCGAGAGCGATAATGACCGTGTCGCGCGTGCATTGCTGTGAGAGCATCCAATCTTCTATCTCTGCCTTTGTTTCTCGGCTCTTGGAAGCTTCCCCAGGAGGGATGGTGTAGGTGAGCAATCGAGTGGCCTTGTCTTTGGAAGCATCATTGAAGCGAGTCTGAAAGGCAGGTACATAGGTATCGTGGAGGTTCGTGTCGGTGATTAGAACGTAGGTCGAGGTTGGGATATTTTGAAGCAGGTCGTCGACAACAAAGCTGAGCCATAGGCCATGGTCAACGATGATGTTGGCTTCGCCTAGAATGGAGATCCGTGTAGGACCTTGTTCCTCGGCTCGCGCCATGTCGAATTGCAACAGGTCTCAGGATAGCCAAAGACTTGCTTGTTCGTCAAAATGGCACAGCTGATTGAGCTTCACGAGAGTATCGTTCGTTGAGGGGTGGATTTGCTTTAGGTTGGGCGGTGCAGGGATCTAATTGTGGCCGGTGAATAAAATTTGGAGGGGTCTGCCCGATTGCGGACCAAGCTATGACTCTATGACGGGAAGAGGCTAGCTAAGAACCGACGGCAGGTACCCCGCCTTATTGATCTACAGGGGCTATTACATAGGTACCTAAGAGATAATAAGATATAAAAGAAAATTACCTTTTCTGCAGCTATCTTAAGAGAACTTTATTTATAATTCGGCCCGAAGTGTTAAACTGAAAAAATATACTTATTAATTAACTATT
>JAATHB010000873.1:0-14354 GCA_014822075.1 Fusarium buharicum
GCGGCAGCAGCAGCGGCAGCAACCATGGCGTCAATGTTGTCAACCGTTTCTTGCAGCACGGGAACTGCCAAAGAGGTGGCTGAGTGAACGGGTGAGGGAGAGACAGGAGAGAGGTTGGCAGTGGCCTGGAGTTCTGCCTCGGGTTCTGTCATTTAATTAAAGCTCGGGGAAATTGGTGGGTAGCAGAATGAGGTGACCCTCTAAAAGTGCTAGTCGCACAAACGACGCGGGCACGAGCGATGGTAGAACTTAAGATCGAGTGATTGAGCTCGTCTCGTTAGTGATATGACTGCCAGGCGACGGCCTGGCGCAAGATGGGAACAGGAAGCGCAATAGAGAGATGGGCAGGCTGGCGGTCAAAGCGATGAGGTATGGCTTGAGCCGTGCAAGCTGGGCGAGAATGAGCCACGGGAGAGCTGGCACTATCGCAAGATGACGGCTAAAAAAAAGTAGACGACTCGGCCAGCTATTTAACAGGGGAGCCAGCTGGCAGAGGCCTTTGCGACGTCGGAGAGCTGGATTTATGGTACCAAACGAGTTGCTCCAGCTGAATGGGGCACGGGCGTGGCACGTGAGAGCAAGCGAGAAGAGCTGATGTAGGTGGAAGAGAAAGGTATTTCGAGATGCGTCGCGCGGGCAAGAGTTTGCAAATTAATGCAGGCTAAGGTGATGTCGATGGCGCGTCGCAGGTTGTGAGATGAAGGTTGGAAAAGATGAGCAAGTAAGAACTAAGAACTAAGAACCGACGGGAAAGGCTGGGTTCGGGGTTCACATGAGGCTGATCGGGCACAAGCGTCAACACCAACTAAGCGGAAAGGCTAATCCAAATAGGGCAAGGCGGTCAAGCACATCATCAAGGCAGTTTGTTTGGAGTTCCTTCAGATCTCAGCCACAACCAAGCAGCCAGCCACAGATGAGACATTGATTCAGTTAAACCATTAAACCATTTACTTTCAATTGAATCACATTTAAATTCTTCAATGTCTCATACCATGCTTCAACGTCAGGTCTCTATGGCCTTTCGCCTGAGAAGAACGACCCCATTCCAGTTGACGACTGCTCCCTTTGCGCCCAGATTCAAAAGATACCAGGCTTTCGATGCCGAACTCGACCAGGAAGCTTTAGCTGAAGCGCGTTCATGGTTTAACTCTTTCAATTCATCACAACTACCCAAAGGCAATACTACATATGCCCGCTCTAGTGGACCAGGGGGGCAACACGTTAACAAGTACGTACAAAGTCAAGATTCTCAACAATTGATACGCAACGCTTACAACCTGGAAGAACCGAGACCAAAGCCATCACTGTCTACCCCGTGGGGGAATTGCTCTCGAAACTTCCGAAATCACTACATCCTGGCATCCGAAAGTCTAGATACTACACTGCGACCAATGATTCTCTGACTTTTCAAGCCCAAGATTCAAGGTCGAGAGATGCAAATGCCGAAGACAACAGGAGAAAGTTAATCCAAGAAGTCACGCGCATCTACGAGGACGCCACACCCGCAGAGACGAGTGCGGAGAAGAAGAAAAAGTATCAAGAAATGTCAGTCGTATTTGTTTTGAACTTGAGAACTTTGCTAACAACAAACAGTGGCAAAAGATTTCACGAGACGAGAATAAAGCAAAAAAAGTTTACCAGCGCGAAGAAGCAATCACGTAGAGGGCCATCTGACTAAGCGGATATCAATTTGAGAACCATTATGAGGGACCATTTTCCCCAATGAGGGTACATCTATACCTATCGCAATGATTACAGCTATTAAGGGGAAAGGTATCAGGCTGTAAACCGTGCGCTTGTTACTAAATGGTCGTGGATCGTTGAAGTCAAAATGCTAACAAGTCTAGGTTACACCCAAAAATAGACGTGATGTGAGACCTCAGCTGAAAGTCAGAAATTAAACTCTTCATACCAAAAAGGCCGTTGAAGCTTTGCGGCTGGCAGATAGCGTAGTTACTGCGCCTTGTACCAACAGGATGGATGAAACAAAACGAGAGGGCGTTTTTAGTTACCTATCTGTCAGGTCAAAGGACGAAAAGAGTGGTAAGTCATAGCCGTAGTAGACAATACGCTCAAGGGTCGAGTTTCGTCATTGCCGCACCATCTTAAGTAACAAATTGCGGATGCAGCATACAAGGATATACAAAAAAAACCATCAGTTAAACTTTGACCTTCCATGAGTCTGAACTGCAAAAATTGACATCTACCAAGTCTTTACTGCTCTCCTCTTCTTCCTCTAACAAAGGGTCTACTAGTAGAGCTAAAATACGCCTTATTGTTGTTATCTTATCTCTATTTCAGCTTGGGCTTCGCCTGACCCAACCCCACCTTTTAGTCCCTGTTCTACGGACTGACCGATGAACAGACACCCAAACTTTAGCCCACGACCCATCAGCATCCAATTACTCCAGTATCAAGTTGAATCTCCTCAGCCCTCGTCAATCAACTGACCAAGCAACTGTCTTTATATTTTCCCTCTCACCTCTCAGCGACGTAAAAAAGAAAGAAAAAAAAAACTTCAGCATCTATCTTATCGCTTCCTCCTTTGTCGCGATACCGTACCATAATCCTTCCTCGCCTCGCCTCTCTTACTACAGCCCAAAGCTCTGCGGGGCACAGTCATCTTCTTATCATCCTCTCCCTCCTCTTTTCCTTCTCTCACCCTCGACGTCACAATCTCAAAAATGGATTCTGCAGCCCGCCAACAACCCCAAGTCCAGCCTTGTAGATATAAGGTGGGCAAGACGCTGGGAGCTGGCTCTTATTCCGTCGTCAAGGAATGCGTCCACATCGATACAGGTCGCTACTATGCCGCCAAGGTCATCAATAAGCGGCTCATGGCCGGTCGCGAACACATGGTGTGTATCACTTGACGAGAAATATTCGCTGTTATCTCTCTGTAACTAACATCAAATGCGCAATGTAGGTTCGCAACGAAATCGCCGTCCTTAAAAAGGTCTCGATGGGCCACCAAAACATCCTTACCCTCGTTGACTACTTCGAGACAATGAACAACCTCTATCTCGTCACCGATCTCGCATTGGGAGGCGAACTTTTCGATCGAATCTGCCGAAAGGGCTCCTACTTTGAATCAGACGCCGCCGACCTTGTTCGCGCTACACTCTCAGCTGTCGCTTACCTCCACGACCACGGCATCGTCCATCGCGACTTGAAGCCCGAGAACTTGCTCTTCCGCACCCCTGAAGATAACGCAGACTTGCTCATTGCCGACTTTGGACTTTCACGAATTATGGATGAGGAACAGTTCCACGTTTTGACCACGACCTGCGGTACTCCTGGGTACATGGCTCCCGAAATCTTCAAGAAGACGGGTCACGGCAAGCCCGTTGATCTTTGGGCACTCGGTGTCATCACCTACTTCTTGCTATGTGGTTATACTCCTTTCGACCGCGACTCTGACTTTGAAGAGATGCAGGCCATCCTCAACGCAGATTACAGCTTCACTCCAATCGAATATTGGCGCGGTGTCTCCAGCCAGGCCAAGGACTTTATTCAGCGCTGCCTGACCATCGATTCTACCAAGCGCATCACTGCCCATGAGGCTCTTCAGCATCCTTTCGTTGCTGGCTTCATCAACTCCGATGGCGATGGCCAGAACCTCCTCCCTAACATTAAGAAGAACTTCAACGCCCGCCGAACTCTGCATGCGGCCATCGACACCGTTCGCGCAATTAACAAGTTGCGCGAGGCTCAGAACGGCTTCATGGACGGTGCCCGCTCCAAGGAGCCCAGCCGTGGCTCTGCGCGCCCACAGCAACCTCAGCAGCCACCTAGCAACCGAAAAGGAGACAGCGCCATTTCAATGGGGAGCAACCAGGCCAAGGACAGCGGATATGGAACACAGACTGAGACTGATGTGGTTATGGGCAACACATCAGCCTCCAATATCCCATCATCGTTGCAACCTGGCAACAATGGTAACCGTGTAATCGAGACGTCCAAGGGACTCTGGAGCGGGTCTGCGATGAAGAGATAGAACCAGGACATGATCGAAGGATTAAATTCTGAGTTTTATGACATGAGTGCTTTACCAGCGGGAACAGGCGCGTGAAATGAATATGTGTTAAAGAAGAATTGGTCGAGTATGATGAGCGACTGCAAGGAAGATATCAGCGTTATAACACAGATACCTACAACATGTTATTCCAACGAAACAGAATTAGGAGGCGCTTGCTGTTGGGACCGTCATTGGGTTGGATATAAGTGTTTTAAAACGGATCGCAGGCTCGCCGTTTGCAGAGAAAAGGAGGAAGGAACAGCGCATCCTCGTTTTTTTATCTGCTTTCCTTGACTTTTATGCTGTAATGCTGCTTTTTATTTGTGTTTGTTCTTGTTCTTGTTTTCTTCCTATCATGAGATGCTTCAAGAGCAGATACCAACCACTATACAGCCTACATTGAAATCAAAATATAGCAAGCGAGGGCTTCTCGCTCAGCTTCTTGGTTTCATTTTTACTTTACAGTTCATGATTTGTGTTTGCATTGTGCCGTGTATCAAAAGAGCTCCCTCAAGTAGATGAGATACCATAGGTAGGTACTTACCCAATGAAAGATAAACAAAATAAACTCAATATTCAACATCAAAATGATATCCCAGCCCCTCTGTCGCGCTTATACTTTATAGCCGCGGAAGTAAACATTTCAAGTTTCAAACCATCTCAACAAAAGAACCCTGTATGTTCTGTACATATTGCATTCGTCCACAGCCTGCCAATAGCGAAGATGCGGTGACTATTATCGCCAAGTTCCTTGGTAGCGTGGGATGAGCTTGGCGTTCACGCCGTATTCCGGATAGTATTGGCATTATTAGGGATTGGCCATGTATATTAGGATCTACATATGAGGTATTGTGCCGATCGGTTCGTTTCGTTTAAACCTTGTGAAGAAAAAACCTGGAGGCTCTGCGATGTTCTACCCAAGTTTCAACCCCATGAAAAAAGAGCCTGTACAAAATATTCCATGTAAAATGATAGCATAGGCAGAATTCACGTTGGCAAGAGACATAATTTCTGACAGTTACAATGGCTGTCAATTCTTCTTCTAACTCCTAATATCTAGCGAGTGGTATCTTTGGTATTCCATTTCCTTTTCACCACCCAAGTAAGGCCGCCTCCTTGCGCCGACTGGGTTTTGTTCTCCAGGATCATCCAGGGTTCGGCAGCGAGCCAAGTTCCCTCTCTTTCTCTCCTCATCATCATGAGCAGGGGGCTATGCAAAGTTCATCCCTCTCGAGTTCAAACAGGCTCTCTAACGAGCGTCTCGGTGCATGGCATAAAAATCGTATGCCCATGCACAAATTAACTTCCTCTGATATGTATACATTACTCTATTCAGGTCCAGTATTGTCCTTCCGCAGGGTATACATTAGAAGGGGTCACCTTGCCCCTAGAACCCATTATTACAGTTTGCCGTCTGGCCCTGACGGCCCTGCGTCAGAATCCAGTTTCTGCAGTAGTAAAACACCGCGTTGCGCCATTTCGCTGTGCCGATGAATGCCAAAGATGTTATCAAAAAAAAAGGTATAAGGTCGAAGAATAAAAAAGGGTTCGGGCATTATAATCGTAAAATCCCATGAATGGCTAAGATGCCAGGCGTGAGATCAAGTCGTCGGGTAAGAAGCGTGTTAATACTGAATCGTACCGATCATCGCGTCACAACAACTTCGCTCAACTCCACGTCGCGGGCCGCAACGTGGCTGTCCCAAAGGTGATCGTTGTGGTCCATGTCAAGCATACCGGGAAGAGCTTCCTCCGACAAGGTTGGGCTAAGAGTTCCGCTGCTAGAACTGCAGCTGGAGCTGGCAACAGTCCAGCCATCGCTCGAATCCGCACGAGGGCGTCCGATGAGGCCGAGGCCAAAGTACTCACCGTACTCTTCATCGGAGATGGTGTTGCGGTCGCCATACTCAACATATTCGTATTCCCAGCGGGTAATCTTGCCCTCCTGGCGTCGAGGCAGCCATCGGGCCTTGGCGACATAGTAGAAACAAGAGGCAATCAAACCACCCGCAACCAGGTCGATAGCGTAGTGGTGGCTGAGATACATGGTGGCCCAGCAGACCCAGCCAGCGTAGATGATGAAGTAGGTTCGGAACTGGGGAAAGCAGTGCGACATGAACAGAGCCTCCAGAACGGCGTTCGCAGCATGCAGCGAGGGGAATGCACCAAAGGGCACAGGTGCAGTGCTGAAGTTTGTCGTGTAGAGATCGATACCGAAAATCGCGTCGATGCGAGCGAGTCCAGCTGGAGATCCAGGCATGCCGTACGCAGCAGGTTCAAGGCCATGCTCCATCTCATACCAAGGAGGCGCGCAGGGGAACAAAAGCTGGATGGTGACACCGAGAACGCTCATCCAGCCGAAGGTACGTGCCCAGACAGGGGTCGTGCCAGGGGCAGCAAAAATGAACATAAGCAGGGCGCAGACAACAGGGGCGCCAAAGTGGCACAAGCCGTAGGGAACCCAGGCGAGAATATCGAGAACCGAGTGTTGATGGGCGGAGAGAATGCTGGAGAGGTTGGCGCCGTACAAGACGTTCTCGAGGGCGGGGAGCACTCGGACCCAAATATGAGGTCGGTACTCATAGGGAATAAATCTGCAACATGTTAGGAGGGTGACAAATCGTCTTTCACGCGTACACATACCGACTACAAAAGAAATAGAGTAGCCAGGTCCAGATTGGAGCCGATGGCAGGAAAAACTGGCGGGTAGCGGGCATAAGCAGAACCCAAGCGCTACCCACGATAGCTAGGAGCTTAGCACCAGGGGCTGGGGGAGCAATCCAGAGGGAGAAGAGAACAAGAAGTCCGATAACAAGATATTGGAGATCTGTCGTCCTCCAATGGTGCTTCTGCAGATCACGAATACCATCCCAGGCGTTGAATGAGGTCTTGAGGCTGGTGAGCTCCTCGTTGCCGGGTCTAGATTTTGACTTGGTGCGTCGGCGGCCAATTCGGTATCTAGGAGGAACGGTGTTGAGAAAGGGCAGGTTAACATGTTCTGGCCATAGGAGCTGAAGCTTGGGTTTCCCCGATAAGGTGGCGGAAAAGTCGTTCATGGTGAAGGTTGAAATCGTTGCTTGAATCGGAAGGGCAACGACGGGGATTCGTAAGGGGGCGTGTATTGATTATTGTAGCGCAGGATGATGTCGAAGAATTTCGTAACGCGTAGTCGATAACCCAATATGAACACCCAAAAGCTACCTCATATCCAAGTTGACCAATTCACTTGACTTGCATGCATACCACGAAGGTCGGAATCGTCGGGATGGTCGTCCAGATGGTCGTTGTCGAGTCGCAGAGAAGGGAGGCAACACGCGACAGGAAGCCACACAGAAAGAAAAGTGAGGCTAGGGACCTGAAGTCGTGTGAGGAAAAGGATAGAATGGTTTAATGAGGTGCGAGTCTAAGACGAAACCAAGCCGAGGATCGAGGAGAGAAAAAGGGAGGAAAGAGGAAGACGGAAGAGAGGAAACGGGCGTAGTAATATGAAGAAAGTGGAGGGAGTGGAGGAGAGAGGGATTGATTGATTATGATGACGAGGTGCAGGAGAGTGATGCAGCAGGGGCGTGCCCAGCTACTCCTGGTGTAAGGTACCTAGCATCACTACAAGCGCTGAAAAATCAAGGCCTTTACAGTTGAGTTTTGCGACGGACATCCACTAACAGGCACAAAATTGACAGGGCAAAGCTAGGGGCGCAGGATTTCAGTGGGCGCTAAGCTGAGCACCTAGGAGCTGGAGCCCATCACACACTGACATTAGGGGCCCGCACCGCAGGATTTTCCCTTCTTTTGCTCCCGTCATCTCACACTCGAACTCGATGAGCCAAGCCCGGATGCTGCGGGAGGAGTCATGGTTACAAGGGTCTTGGGTACCGACCAGCCAACAAGCCTCAGCGGGTCCTTGACGCCCTTGTCGACTTTTCCACTTGATGGATGGGGGCCAGGGTCGCCTGGAGATTGCACTGGAGCCAGCGCCTAAGCCTGTTTTGCCCTTCTCTGACGCTCAGACGGAGCTCTTTTGTCTCTCAGAAGCCAATCAGACAGGTCGAAGCAGACAAAGCTGCTGACACAGCACACCGGCCGGACACCGCGGAGGTACGGGGGTTTGCGGCATCCCGAACCAAGGCGTATTACCGTAATTTCCTACGAAGCGGGTGCCAAGCCTGATAGGAGGGCTGAGTCGCGTGAGGTTTGCGTTGCTAACGCCGCCCGCCGAGTTGATTCCGCGTATAAAACGCGAAAAGTATACGACGTTAATTACTGTCAAGGGGAAATTACAACAGGTCCGTGAACGTGGCCGATCTGGAACAGAGCCTCGATGGGTGAAGGCAAATGAGCCGCACGCAGTCTACTGCTAATTGCAAATTACCAATTGAGTTACCTTAGTCATCATGGGAGGCAGCCCACACACTCACTGGCTATGATCTTTTGCATAGTAATACATCATCCAGCCTTGGCAATGGATAGGTAGTAAGTAGCCGCTGGGCAACGCAGCAATTGAAAACGTTAACGGCCGGTACCTTGGCAACGCAAGCGAGCAGGGCTTTTGGACAAGTCTACCTTGTTTGAGGATCCAATCAATTGGGCGACTGAGAGTCGCAGTGCAGGTCTCGCTGCAAGCACCCTTTGAGTCGGTCGTCGGAGACTTGCCAAGACCCATGGCTCCGAGGCTCCGATTACACACATAGTATCCGCATTGCTTCGCTGCCCGGGACGATGAGATTACAAAGGGGAATTGCCGACGTGGAGACTCCCGGTCCCGTCGCACAGCCGGTTCAAAACGTGCGACTTTTTGCTTCTTACTTCAGCGAGACCCATGATTCCATGCATGCATGTGTTTTGTTAGATTGCATCGAGACGATGGAGACAAGATCAGTCAGTACCTGATCATGATGATTCTTTGACTTTGATGGCCAATACAAATTGACCCACTCCCTGAATGCCTCTTTGTTATCTACCCTGACGGTGGCTGATTCAAGAGTAAACGTCACCATCAGAAACGGTCGCCTCGACGGTATCGTTTAGCTGCACTGCACTGCACAGCCTGAACTCTTGATCTGATTGCAGCGTCATGAGTGTGGCACAGCGACCGTCTAGATTCGATGATGAAGACATGCCGCAGGCCAATCAGATCTGAACGGGAGCTAGGCGACCGCTCATGTGTTCAGCATGGTCGCGGTTGGAAGATGATGGATGATCTCTAGCTCAAATCTGATTGACATTCGATAACAATTGACAGTTGATTTTCGATGCTCTGTACCATCTAACGTTATGCCTTGACCAGGCAATAGAAACCAAACAGCTCATACACCCCTGAGTTGTCACTGCATGGTAGGAAATAAATGAAAAGCCTGCTTGGCCTGCTTATAATTGAAACATGGAAGCGAGCCGGAGATATCACAGGGACATATTTCCGCTGAGGTCATAACCATCTGTTGAGCCCTGCGCATGCTAGGCAGCTTGATGCATTTGATTCTCGTTTATGCCTTGCTTGCTTGCTTGCTTTGTGAGTTGTCTTTTTTCTCCTTTATCATCGAAACCATCTATCAAACAACAAAGGACCATAGTCCCCATAGGTAGAAAGAAAGAAATACCACGCCTTCAAACAGCAATCACAAAACTCCACTGTAAAGTTTCACAAGCCGCAAACCGAGACGAGATGGATGATGAACAATGAGCTTTGTCTAAGGTAGATACGCTAATTTGGAGCTGGGGCCACTGCATCTTTTCTTTCGTCGTCGCATTCAATCAAATTCTAAAGCAACCTGAAGCGAAAAATGCGAGGTCAGCGGTACTTTCAACTAATGTATCTTCTCCAAATCCGCTGAAAGTGTGGAATCCCTGCCGTGGCTTTTAGCTCGCTCACACCCTCAACCTCTCTCTTCAACACCCACCTCCGCCTCAAGATACAAGTACCATCTGCACTCAGATTATCGTGAAAAGTACATTGACCGCTGCAAATGATCTCCGCTGCAGCTGCTCTCGCTTCTCGCGAGGCGTCGAGCCACGGCAGCGGCGCACTCTAATATGGTGTTAGCGTTGAGCCATCGAACATCACCAGCCTCTTTCATGTCAGCACGGGGTATCAGTTTGCTGCAGAGCTGCCAGAACCACATAAGCAATCTAACCATCAAATCTCTAGCTAGTTTGATATCACAATTTGCTGGTTCAAATGGTGAGATATCGTGCCGAGATGGAACTACCATGTCGAAGTTATTACTCTAATCTCTCGACTCAGCCCTGCAATACACATGGCACTGATGGCAGGAATTCTCTTGGCGATCCGCGTAACGGTTTGGGGCTTAAGTTCAAACTCCAAGGGTTCGCTTCAAATAGACCCTTTCACAGGCCATAGCCGCGCGGGCAACCCCCTCGCTCAAGAGACATAAATACACACATGAGCGCGACAAGGGTCTTAACCCCACGAAAAGGGCTGGTTGCTTCTAAAGGATGAGTTGCTCTCGGTTCTGCAGTCATCTTTTTGGAATTTCAACCTTGACCCGGATGCTGCGGAAGCTTGGCTGTCGGCGATGGTTTACGAGCAGCAAACCGTTTAAGCCACTGTCCATTGAGCGACAGGCCAGCAAACTAGACTCTTTTAGCGCGACAAGCCTCATTATTCATCGTCATCGGACGGTGACGTTGCTTCAAGTTCCGCGCGCTGGCGTGGGTCGGGGCTCATCCGCTCCGACTCCGATGCTTGCGGAGTTTTCTGTTTCTTTTGTGCGACGCTAGGAATTGGAGGCTCTTAACGGCCGCTCGGGTCTTGTTTGTTAATGCGTGTTCAGTGTTGGGATGGGCCGCGAGGCGAGACGAAACGAGGCGCGAGTCGGTAGCGAGGAAATTGAAATTGAACGTGGAGCCTCGTGCTAGCACCCGAGGGCCGAACAGAACATCAGCAGAGCGAGCAGGGCCTGGAGAGATTAGGAGGGTCTCCCGCGACAGGGGTACGAAACTCTTACAGTCCCTTGGAGAGCTGGAGGTCGAGGTTTGCTTTGTTGTCGCATGCCAGCCTTGATCAGGGACAAGTCGGTCGATGCATTCATTGTCCTCTCTCGCAATCTCGTTCAACAGCTGTTCCAAGAGCCGCCTATCCACAGCGTCAGGGGAGGTCCTGTATGCAAAGTCGTCTAAGCCAAGGTTGAATCGAGCTGGCTGGTCCAAGTTCAGGAGATCGCCAAGGGTCCCCTACCCGCGCACGAGACACTCATCAATTGCGATACGCTAGTTTTGTTTGCCCAGAAAATAGGATCAAGGCGGCTCAATTTTACTTCAGATCCAGAGGACACATGGCCTTGATAGGGATCATTGTCATCGCCATTGTCCGCTTATGAACTCGCCTGTCAAGCGGACAAGGAAGGACAGCTTGATCTCGCATTTACAAGACAGGACCCTCAACTCACTGCTCGGCATTTGTTCACCCTTAGGTGTGGCGCATGATTAAACTTGGGCTGTGCTTCCATTGGGTGCCTGTTTTGAGATAAGCATAATACTGAGCTTCGAGTCACTTTCCACTGGGTTCTAAATCTCTGACCAATATATTGACATGTGCTGGGCATTTCATATTGGGCAATAAGGGTCCAGACCGTAATGCCTGACACCATTGACGACAATGACTGCTGAATGCCATTAGTTACATGCCTGCCATCCTGCTGCACGAGAGACCGACGCGGCATGCGAGTACACGCCCATCGAAGCTAATGCCCAATCAAAACGCATCACGGCTGCTTCTGAGTGGACGAGCGCCGATGACTGCTCCTCTAGCTCGAGATGCATGCCCTCGTGAGCTATTGTAAGTGCTACACTACACTACAACTCCAAGGTATATCATGGATTAGGTATCATGATACCAATAAAAACTTGGCTTTGGGAGCCAACGCAGAGGCGGTCAATGCAATAGCCATCCGAGCGAGCCGCCATTATAGTCATGACATCCAGGATACTGCCAAGGCTGTCAAATCTACTATTCGCAGCAGCCTCTCTTTATGACTGACGATCATGTCTACGACTGAGACAAAATGTAATTAAAACGAAATTTTCGCTCTCGAAGCCCCATCACGGATCGCGACGGTCAATAAATCTTTGCAAAACCCGTAGTGGTTCCACTTGGTCCAGGTCGTCGACTTATTCTTTTATTTCCTCGGCCGATTTTTTAATCACTCATTTGTTTTAGGTTAAACGGAGGTCATTTCTCGGTCTTGTCGACATGAAGGGAAAAGAGCGAAGAGGAAAAAAAGAAAAATCCTGTCGGGCTAAACGGATTCTTCTCGGCCGCGGTGCCGCGGTTGGTGCTTTTCGGCCGGTGCTTTGCTCGGGGTCTATCATAATACCGGCCGGCCGAATCTTGCATGCAATTCCCGTTGCCGGATTTTCCCATTAGGATCGACCTGGTCTTATGAAAGTTTCCAAAGTCTTCTCTGCCCCGTCTCGTCTTGCCTCGCCTCGTGCCGAGCACGTGGATGGATTGCATCCGGGCTCTGCGCGACATACATACAATTACTGTCATGAGAGAGGTTGGTTGTCGAAAACGCTCAGTGACACCTTGATGTCTGAAATATGTGGCAAAGACGGTATGCCGTACGAGGCCACGAAGTGAGACATGAGCATATCTTACAAGTCGATTCTGCTCTAGCGTGAAGGGTTGATTTGTCGTCTCAACACGCTATATCCCAACGCAGCAAGGTAACTTGATATGTCTTACACGTAGTAGAACCAAAGCCATGAATGCTCTGGCTGAACGACCTTGTTCGTGACCGCTAGCCCCGCAGCTTTGACAAGACGCTACTTCAGCTGGGCTGCGATCGACCCTTATCATCGCTGCGCCTGATCTGGACCCTTAGCTGTGAGGCTGGCGGTGAGAGACGTCTGTAGTCTAACCTGAGCCACTATCGTTGACGTCGACTGACACTAACTGACGTACATTTGACTTACACGCTTGAATCCCTGCTCTTTCAGATGAATTATCTATCATTCTATGCAGAAGCGTGCGAAAGAGTAAGGTTAAAGCCATCACTAGGTTCTAATCATGCTCATCAGATTTCACCATCTTTTGAGTTCCCCAACCGCAACGGTACGAAACTATCACACCACGTGAATCTCGATAGTGGACGTCATGATGTTCGTTGCATTGACGCCCCCAAGAGGTTGGAGACGGGCGTGTCCAGAAGAATGTCAATGTCGATCTGCACAGCTCCTGTTTGGATCTTCTAGGGATTGAGTTTTGGATTGTAAGATGCGATGGCGTTGGACTTTGTGCGGGGGACATCAACTGTTCTTTGGTGTTGATAAGCCACGACTGGTCTGGAATGAGAATGGCTGATGTGGGCTTCAGTAACTGATAGTTTTGAAGCGGTGTAGTAGAAATCATATCAACCTTGAGGGTGAGCTGAGGACAGCATTTCCTAACTGAGAAACCTGTAGCTACACATTGGTGATAACCTCACACAGCTATAGGGTGTATGTGGAAAGTATACAAACTACCATGACAAGTTCAGATCAACGTGTATACAGAGCGATATAAGAAAGAGACCGAGTCAAGTTCTAATACCTCGTACTCACTACTGTAAGCTTTAGTTAGCATAGTTGAAACACATTCACGTTGAAGATCATCTGGCTATGCGGTTTGTACTTTAACATTGACTACATCGTGATATCTACAACCCTCGACCCGACCCGACCCTTAACCACTTTCAAAAGCCATACTAGAAGACCACAGGTCTCAAGCCAAATATCAGTCATGGCCATTCATGCCTGGAGCTTGCCGGCCAATCGAGGTCTCCCTCGCCCCCCTTTCGCATACTGCGCAAGTTCACCAGTTTTTATCTTTCCCCTTCGCGATCGAAATGCACCACCAACGCCAGCCGCTAAATTCCAGAGACTGTTGTCTCATCGCGGTATTGAAAGCTTGCAGTAACAAGCCATGCAAGAAGAAAAAAGTAAAAAGAAAACCACATCACCCCCTGTTTGCATCCAACCATGCGTGACCGTTACCAAGCGAAATGAAAATATTGGTATATAGTCGTTGGGTTCCTGGAATCGGACATCCATGATGCCTAAGAGGTATAGTGGTAAACAACGTCTATCTGTTTGACAAGCATTCAGTTGCTCATCGTACCAGTACCGGATTGAAAGACACTCATCGATTGAGGCCTTTACTCTTGCCCTTGCCTTTACCCTTTCGAGAACTGTTCTTGGCCGCAGAGCGCTATTCCGAGGAAGAACCAGGCACAGGGGGGAGCACAGGCGTCTCCTTCTTACCCGAAGGAGTCTTCTTGGTTTCCTTGCGCTTCTTGGCTCGCTTCTCCTTGGCTTGGGTAGGCGAGGCGGGGGGCTGTGA
>JAATHB010000879.1:0-21918 GCA_014822075.1 Fusarium buharicum
GCTTAGATGTATATATTATCTTAAATTCTTTGCCTTTTACCTAAGTATTAAGGTAACTTAGGATTAAATATATACTTTCTATAATATCTTCCTTAGTCTGTCCTAAGTTACGGCAAGATATATACTTTATTCTAGATTATATGCTATTAATTTACCAAACTTAGGACCATATTATATTATTCTTCTGATTTCCTTATGGTTCTATTATAAGGCCTTCCGCTTTACAGTGACAACAGACAGCAAACGACAGGCGTCAAACAATAATACAATATAACCGTCAGCAAACAGTGCCATACAGAAAAGGACTGCATATCAACAAGTTTCCTTTTCTACCCCCGCCGTCGTCATCTCTCAACCTCCCATCTTTCTTCCTCTATAATCCCCTCCTTCACTATGGCAGAGTCGTCTAAGACGCAGCTGAGCTCCTTGGAGTATATGCCTATCGATGCCCTGGCCTACGCCCTAGCCTTTCTTCCCGACAAGCCAACCTTACGTGCTGCAACCGTCTCTTGCCCGGCTATTTACAATGCCTTCAAATATCGCAAGGCATATATCGCCTCGTCTGTCCTGTTTCAGTCTATGGATGAAGGCGTCTACAAGGAATTCGTCGTCGGCTTCAATATGAAGCAGGAGAAGTGGAAAGGCGCAAAAGCCGGAGTCGAGGCTATCAACCATGTTTATGAGAGCGATCAAAAGCAATTCATCCCAAGTTCCCTCAGTTTCCCTCAAGTCAAAGCTATGTGGCACCTTCACAAGAGCGTCGAATACTTCGCCGACCTCATCGCGACCTCTCTCATCAAGGACCACCCCGTCGTCAAATACAAGTCTGCATTTTCCGTCACCCCCTCTGTTTGTTCGCATTTTCAACGCGCTTTGTACCGCTTGGACACGTACATCAAGCTCACCAAGACCATGGTCTCCTCATTCTGTTACGACAACGCCGGCAAAAACAGAGAGCCGACCGAGGCAGAGCTGACCGAGGCTCATTGGATTCATTGCTTGAGAGGACTTGAAGAGCATCGAATCCTCAAAGCCTTTCACAGCCATTATTCCGTCTTTGAGGTGGAGCAGCTGACCAGTGTTTGTGGCCTCTTAATCACCGAGCTTGCGCCAGGTATTCATGATCCTCCCTTCCATCCTGACCTGTATTCTTACAACCTCTAGTCTTCAACAGGTTCCTGGAACAAAATATCGAGATAGGCTCGCAACTTCCATACTACATCAGCGGCCCGTTTTCCCCAGGTAGCATGTGTCTCGTAGCTGAAGGTCTTCCATTCCTCTACGACTTCATGAAAGCGGGTACACGAGACAAGCAATCCAGGCTTTTCCGAAGCATCGAAACAATCGAATGGAACCCTATCCTAACAAATAACCTTCCATTTCCCCTGAATGATGAGAAGCTCAACTGCGTTCTTCACGACAAAGACGCCGGTCCCGGTCATTGGGCTAACGAGTCTACCCCTGACTTTCTCATGCGTGAGCCCTTTTTCGAGGACTCAGATTGCGGCCCTGCAAGAGCTTGGGAAGCCCTCAGTCGCTTTACCGTGTTTCTGGTCGATCAAGACTCCGAGTTCGTCCCTCGTCAATGCCTACCTTGGGCCTACACCTTCTGGGATCTCGATATGCTGTTGAAGGCCGAAGTGATCAAGATCAAGGGCGACGGGGTTGACTATGGCTACAAGACCCCTCAAGACCACCCTATCGACGAAATTTGGAGCCCTTTCTCTAAATGGGAGAACGAAGAAGCTGCCAAAGCCCTTATGTTCTCTTTTAAGCGCAAGAATATCCTTGGCATGCTGGGGCACACGGGATACTTTGACTTTGACACTTTCCAGACCCAAGGGGCTACTGATACCTTCACCGCGACCGTAAATCCAGAGTTGGCGCAAGCTATGCAGGAATCCGAGGATATTCAAGATATTGAAGCCTTTATACAGTGCTTTGCACATCTGTTTGTCGGGGGCCACGTTTAGCCGGACAGGAAATTATGATGTTACTATATATCAGCTTAGGTCTTCTATTGTAAAGTTTAGGATTATATTTATAAAAGCCTTCTAAAGACATAAGGATTACTAAAAGCTAAATAAATTACTCTAAATTTATAAGTATCCTCTAATCTTATATTATATTAAGAAAATATTACACTAAAATTAGGCAATAGTTTAATAATTCTGTTAATTCTCTACTGAATTTTACTTAATAGAAGAGGGTAGATGCCGAGGTCAACAGCAAAACATATCAATAAGCACATAATAATAGGCATCTTTAGAGAATTGAGTACTATAGCCAGTCGACGAGTGATACGTCTTGTCTAAACCACCCTACATTTAACAAACACCAATCCCAATTCTATACAGCCTCCATGTGATCCTGTAACCCAGGCGGTCACTCAAAGTTGTCAGGAGCGCCATGCGCCATCGCAAACTCGTAAATTTCCGGATGATCCATGACAAGACGAATCATTTCCGGATTTTCCATAATCATAGTAGCAAGCATCCCAGGATCCACGTGAAACCCGTCTTCAGACTCCTGAGAGTCATCCTCCCACTCATCTTCTCCCTCGAGCACCCAAACAGCCTTCTCCTCGCTCTCGAGATCCTTTCGTCGGAATTGGTAGTGGTCCCAGTCAATCTCGCAAAGGTCCGGCACGACTCCTGACTTGATACTCCAGAATTGGTTGAGGCGCGCGACGAGACTATCCTTGGACTCCGTCTTTGGGGGCGCTCTGCGGAGCATTTCTCGTACGCGTAGGTATTTGAGTCGTGGGTGTAGGACACCAGTGTTGAGCGCGTTTGTCGGAAGAGGATGGCCCACAAGGATGAGACGCTCCGGTGCACCGACGGTGTGGATAAAGGCTCTCAATGTACGTGAGCCATTCTCCGCACGCGGTTCGTGAAAGGCGAATTTGATATCGAGCAGGTTCAGATTCGGAAAGGCCATGAACTTGTCCTTGTCCTTATCGGGGTCATGTTCGCTCAACATCAGTGTCCCCGGTAGCTCATGACGACCTTGGAACGAGTTCACGTTGCCAGGGGACTCTCCACCAGCTACACAGCGAATATAGAGCTCCTTGACAGGTCTGTTGTCATGAAACTCCCCCTTGACGAGCATCTGCACAAACTCCTGATCGAAATCTATGTCATTGAGGTAAAGCTTGGTCAGGGAGTCCCACAGGTTGATATGAGAAGTGAAGAACTGAGCCTGCCTCATCTCATCAAAAGCCGACTTTTCGGTATTGAGACATTGGAGTTTAGGCATGAGCGGATAGTCAGCTCTTATACCGACACCCATGATAGTGTCCATGAGAACGGTCGTTGGTTTGGTATTTAGATCTCGCCAGATAAACGTGGTAACATTCGGTGTCAAGAAAAGGGTGGCAGCAAACATGAGCTCGAGAATGCCGTCATGTTTAAAGTCTGCGTTGAACATGAAGCGATTCTTTGCCCTCTCGAGGTGCAAAGCTCCCCAGGCCAAAAAGTGAAGACCAGCTTCGTCGAGAAGGCGTATAAAGGCAGCTTTGTCGGTTTCGCATCTGGCGTTCCAAATTTGCCTGCACTTGGGCAACATCTGCTTCCTCACAGTGGGTCCTGTCAACGGAGAGAAGCAGGCGATGTACTTGACATGTTGGCGAATCTCGGGTTTTTGGATGAGCGTGATGAATATGCTCGTCAACTGCTGGGGACTGGTGAGAGTAAGATGCCGGTAAAGCACAGGCTCGAGAAGATCTTTCGTAGCATGCGAGAGATACGTCAAATGGCGTAAAGCGGTTGGGCGTGGTTTCAGATAATTCTCATACTCTGACTTCATGTACTGGCGCGCTTCTTCAAGGGGATCCGAGGCTAGCACGAGGCCGATGTTGTGAATAATATCGAGGGGCAGCCTTGGAGTTGATGCGGGGCTTGAAGCCGCCATGATGAGTACTTGGAGCTGATCTTTGACTAGGTGAAGAGTTCGAGAGTAATTGAAAGATGTTGAAAAGAATACTCTAGGAAAAAAGACGCAGTAAGTCTTTCAGCGGGTGCCGTAGGCTGAACGAACGAACAACGTGTCGATGGTGGAAAAAGCAAGAAACAGTTGCAGGCATTTGGTGTAGTGGCTGGTGTAGGTAGCTACAGTGCCACCAACACAACTACAACATCTGCCTCTGTTTCCATAGCCACGTGAAAACTCAAAGCACTCAAAACACATTGTATTAATAGTAACAACAACACTTTCGATAATACAAATTAAGTAATATTCGTCATAAACATCGACTACCATTTCCCTCTGTTCATCTGCCGAGCTTCAACTCCCTCTCTCATGATGCCTAATCGGCCCCACACCCCGCTCTCGTCCCGCTGTGGAAACCAACTCAACATCAACAAAACAAAGTCTCCAACTGCGAATACCCTCACACCTCTCACAATGGTACGCTCTTCCCCCTGTCTTCTAACTTCAAGCTAATTCCCCCAGAACAAAGACTCCTCCTTTACATTCATCCACATGCATCGTCCCCGCGACGCAGATCTCTTTGAGGATTTCTGCAAAGACAAGCTCCCCGATGACGAAATCTACGTTCCTCCCGTGCACCAGCCCATCAACCCCGAAGACGAAGATGATGTTGTCCCTGATCAACACGCTGCTTTTGGTATTCAGCGTGCTACCCAAAAGTCAAAGGAGCCCGCTTGGAAGGACCTGGGACTCTCTGAGCTTATGAATAAGGGACCTGGCGTTGGTAGCGGTGGGAAGCCAAAGGGTACAGGTCGTGCTCTGCCACGGTAGAGAATTACAATGTTTCGAGCATGGCGTTTGGAGTTGATTCATCAGTCCAGTACAGAACATACTGTGAGAACGATTACGGTTCAACATCTTAAATAGACAATGGCAAGAAACCATATTGCCACAAAGAAAAGGACATCCATCCTTCTATCAAATCCCATCCCAACCCAATCGTAAAACTCCCAAACTCCCAATCACAACCAACCTAAGTCTTCCCCAAGAACCCCTCCCTCTCCAACACCTCAGCCCGGAACTTGACCAAGAACACCGTCTTGCCCGGCCACATATCCCCCTCCGCAACCGTATGCGCCGTAACCCTCGCCGGGAAATCCGCCCCGTCGCAGACGCCCTCTACGACACCTGCTGCAAACGCCGCACAGTTGAGCTGGCTCATCTCGCGCGGTACGCTGATGTATTGGTTCACGAGGGGTTCGTTGTCGATGATCATGTATTCGTCTGGTGTCTCGGGGTTGGCGCTCTTTTCGAGACGGTCTGCTTGTCGTCCAAAGAGGTGCTGCCACACGTTCTGCTTGATAAAGTGTAGTAGTGCGATGATGCTCAACGGGCGCGTCTGCGTGCGCGCTGGTTCGCGGAAGATGAGAAGGTCGAGAAGTTTGAGGCCGATCGAATGGCCTTGGAGGTTAAGTCTACACGCATCCTTTATTAGCTTTCCATTGTGAAGGACCATCTGTTTAACGTACCGCTGTTCTAGCTCCTGAATGCCCTTGACCCTTCTCTGCGCATACGTCACCATCTCGCCAAACAGATACGCAAAGCTCGCTTGGCTCAGCTCAGCCGTCTTTGTTCTGTTCAACGGGCGGTGGTAGATTGTCTTTCCATTGCTGGGATATCGCAGGCCGGGGTCTTTGCTACCGCTGGGCGTAGGCGTGGGAGTGGATGTACCAGTGGTACTGGGAGGTTGGAGGTTGCTCATGATGGGCTGCTTCGCTGTCGCTTGTGCATTCTGCAGCTGATGCAGCTATTTCGAGGTCGATATTGTCACTTAGGAACTCTTTAATCGGCTAGAGAGTGGACGTTGTGATGCGCTTCGAGATTGAATGTCGCACGTGTAAACGTGGGCTTGTCTGGCGGGTGGGATAGACTACAGCAAAGGTGTGGAGCTGCTTACCGAGCTTCACCGAGACCTCACCTTGGATAGCCAAAGCCAGCAGAAACATTCGCAGCAAAATAAAAAGGTCGAATGAATGAATAAATTTGCTAATGCCACTATCTAATCATTCTTTAAGGACTATCCAATGCATCAATTTTATGGTCAAGGCAAGAATCCATGCACGCATCTCTATCAGATCAATAAGTGCATTACCCCTTTCATCCTCGATCAAAGCTATCAGCAACGTTCATTGGACAGTCACAACCTTGGACTTGATCTCCTTCTGCTTCACAGTCGCTTCAATCCATCCAGAAGCATCCTCCAATGCTTTACGTGGGCTCTTCTTGCGCTTGAGTAAGAACCCCTGAATCTCTGCCGGCGAGAACATGCCCTCTGGGATGAGCGATCCAAACTCCCGTGAGATCTTTTCGAGCTCGTCCGTTGACAATTTCGTCTCTTTACCCTTGCTGTCAACCAGACTGTGGATGCTTCCGTTCTGCGCTTTGGCAGCCGTTGGCCTAGTCTTGGACATGGGGACTGGCTTGCTTCGCGAAACCTCGTACATTCGGTAGAATAGCTCTGTTGCTTGATCGCTTGTAGCGTTCTTGAATCCCACCTGTACGTCAACACGGCCTGGTCGAATGAGCGCCTCGTCAAGTGACTCAGGCTTGTTGGTTGTCATGATGAGAACGCGGCCCTCGTGCGAAGCAACACCATCAATGGCGTTGAGAAGCCCAGAGAGTGAGATACTTTCCACAGACAAGATATTATTAGCGTTCCTGCTGTTTGTGCTCTCTCTGTCCCTTCGGCCTCGTCTTTTGTTCTTTCTGCGCCTTCTCCTCTCCTCCTCGGAGCTGTCGGTTTCGCTGTCGCTGTCCTTGTACTTTTTGGACTTGGATTTCTTTTCCTTTTTCTCTGCTTTCTCCGTCTTTTTAGTCTCTTCAGTCTTGCCTTCGGTGTTTTCTTCCTTCTCATCTTCGTCATCATCAGCAGGACGGCGCAAACCAGCCGTGTCAATGTCTTCCAGAAGAACGATACAACGACGAGGCAGTCGTGTAAACAAGACAGCTAGATCCTCTTCACTGACGGTAGGGTCTTGCAGACTGATGACATAAATATCAATGCCAAAAACTCCAGCAAGGGCAAAGGAGAAGCTGGTCTTGCCGGTGCCAGGTGGTCCGTGAAAGAGATATCCTCGACGAAGAGGAATACCACGAGAAGCATACCACTTGGGAGTCGCGGGGTGCAGATACTCATTTACATCTGTCAAGACATCATGCTTCTCTTGGTTTTCCAGGATAACAGTTCGCATTGGTCTGATGGGTCGTCTGGCAACTTGCTGCCACATACTCCAGGCGTCACGGCGACTTTCTTTAATTCTTGGGCGGTAGATCGTGGTCTTGTGGCGGGTGTCCATAAAGTATGCTGTTTTAGCATCTGCAAGAAGTTGCTTAATTGGAGCTACCGCGTTGTTAGAAAGTATTTCCCAAAGATCGATGTGTGTATAGGGGCAGTAGGGGTCATAGATCTGAGTACGGGTATGAATTTGGGTATACTCAGGTGTTACGATAACTTACCAATTGATCTCCCAAAGCAAGTAATTCTTAGCTCCTCGACATCTTTGGTGCCTCCCCAACCGCTGGTGCTCTGCACCGATTCTTTCTTCCTGTTGACCCGAAAGTAAGTCCGGTTGTGCCAGAATCCTGTAGTACCCATGGCAGGGACGTAACGCGGGTTCTGGTAACAAGTTAGTAACTTTGTCAAGCAAATCACCGTACAAATAATGGAGACTTACACATCGAGCTGCATCGCTGGCAAAATTGAGATACTTGGAAGAATCTTCCCCGTCCTCAACACTCGTTGTAGACAGTGCAGTCGCAGAATCCTCTTCTTCATCCCATGCGCTCTTAAAGACTGTCTGAGCGGTGAGGTGCCGATTTGAAGCAATGTCCTGCTGCTCGGAAAGAAACTGCATAAGGGTAGAGTAGATCTGGTCATTTTCGCTAACGTAGATGGTGCATCTGAAGTAGCTACTGATGAAGTTATCCACCGTGGCAGTCACTTGATCAAAGAGCTTGGACAGGCCCCAAATACAACCGAGCAAGGTTAGGAGTATAGAAGGGTCAAGGCCCAACTGCGCACCAACAAAGCGATAGACGAATAGAAAGAGCTGGAGAAGTGGTGACGCTTGGCCGGCAGACACAAGAATGGTGTCCATGATACCCGGGAAGGATGCCGACGAATTGAGTGGCTGCGAGGTGTTGTTCATGGCTTGAAGAAAGGGAGACCACGCCATCTTGCCCATCTTTGAAAGGTCCATGACGATTGAAGGTGTCTACGACTATCGGAGTTGGGTAGAGCCTCTGTTTTGGAGACTTTTGGCTCTGTTAAAAGTGCAAAATCGTCCAAACTTGGCCAAGACACAGTCGAGTGACCCTATCCAGGCTGTCTCTGTTCCGACAAGTTGGATGCAAGACTGTGTTGGCAGAGTCACACAGCGTCTTCGCGACCCCTTCTTATAACCATCTGACCAGAAATCTCAGCCGATGGTTGGTGAAAAGAGAGTGCAAGTGCTGCTTTATGCAAAGCAGAAGCAAGGGTGGTTGATGAGTTATCTGTCTGGTGCCAAGATCAGGCTATGAGTTGAGACAGCGTGAAAGAATGCCTTGCGATTCACTTTAATCGGTGAACATGCAGTTCCTGGGGATGTCTGCAGATTTATAAGAGTCAGATAGGTCCAGAGTCTAGAGCCTTTGAAGATGGTTGGATCGTCATGGTCATGTTGCCACAGCGCGTCTATCGCCCAACCGCTTGCACCAGAGGCACACACACGCGTACACAAACCTGCCTGACGTTTGCGCCTTAGTTTTCGTGAATATGCATCTTTATTTTATCTGGCATAATAGGCTACTGTGAATGCCAAAGCCCGTGACCTCGTGTAACAATTCAACATTTTGGTTCGGGACAATCCTACCAATCAACGCAGCCAGACAAACAAGACACGGCAGACTATGTGAGTCAACAAAGTCTTGGGACACGAGAGATGGCGGGTATCGGCTCGGAATGTGGGGAGTTGTTATTTGGATGATTTGTTGTGCATGATTGCGTAGTCGCTTTTTGCCTGTAAACATTGCCTGAGTTGTAAGTGTGTGTGAGGATAATTCAGTATGACTGGTCAAACATAAGATAGTGCATATGTAGAGGCAAAAGACCAACAGGCAGCAAGCAACACGGCCTTGGTCCTTGGCTAGGCAGACAGGCTGCTTTGCTGACAAGTGCTGTTTGGCTTGTCCCGCAAATAACCTGTCAACAAAAGATCAGCAATGGCTTACAAAAATGCACCGTTTCTCGTACCGAATACGGCCACGATTGCAGCCTCATCCGACTCAGATGCTATCCAGCCTTGCGCCATGCATCTTGATGCTGCAGGTCCGGGTAAGCAAAGAGGGGACCTAAGAGAACCCTGTAAACTTTTCTCTTTTCTCCTCGCAATGTATACCCATTTCTGTTGCCGTCACTGTCTCATTGCAGGTCGTGAATTGCTGCGCCCCTTCCGAGTATCTTCAATGCGGCTCTGTTATACCTAATACAGGGTTAGTTAGGGGTTGGGTCACATCTCATTCATACCAGTAACAGCATGAATTCCCACGTCACGACAGACTTATCGTTCAACTCGGTCGGAGAGTTTTCCAGGAGATCAATTGGTGCGGATGCTTGTGTGGGAGCAGCGAGAAACAGGACACAAATAGCCTATCTGCGACACTTGTACCAACATAATAGATGCATCAATGCTCACGAAAATAGCCTCAAGATCTCAATGAGAGTCGTGCGAGAGGTTAAACATGGTAGCATTGCAACAAAGTTGGTGTTTTGACTCCGGAGTGGTTCGCGATCGATCTTGATTGATACATATCCGTGGAATGACTGACGTTTAGATGATATGGATAGACGCTGGTGAGAAGAGAGCATGAGGATGAGGTATGAAGTATGAATCAAGGATGTGCGAGTACCTCAGCTTTGGTAAGAGATGGTTTGGGCAGGTGCCCGGGAAATTGTTAGGGACACTGTGAATAGTGCCTCAGGCATATTGAATCGATCCTTGGGTTCAACAGTACATAATAGTTATCCATGAACATCAAAAATGAGATTCAGTATATGATACCTTGAGCGCCCCACAGCGAGCATCAACAACTGGTGACAATTGTTTATGTTCGTGAACGAAATGCTGTCCATGAGTAACTCTATACCATCCTTCTACCCTCAAGAGCCTCAATAATGTCTAGATACCTTCATGCAACCTTCACTACACCTCTAGTCTATCGTGCACCACAACACCACTACGCAGCAACAGGCTGCTCCTCCAACTTGCTCGCCGCTAACTTCTCCTCCACATCCTTAACATCATCATCCGCGTTCTGTGCCCCAATCTTGAACCCACCAACACTCACATCCGTTCCACCAGCGAGGTAATCCTCGCTCTCGCCGATCTGCTTGCCCGCCGCCTCCCACCGACGCAGCTTGTCCTCGCGCTTCTGGCGGCACAGCTCGTTGAGCGCAGGCCAGTACGTCGCGTGGTCATACTCAAAATCCATGTCACCGCCCCAGTCGAGGCTCCAGAGCTGCTCCGGGGGCACGTACTGCTTCATGTCCTCGTTGAACTTGAGCTTCTCGCGGGTGACGGGGTCGATGAAGGGCGTGATGATCTTGAAGAAGCCCCATACGATCCAAGGCACTAGTATGTGTTAGTGTTGACTCTTTGTTATGATACAGGGTACACACCGTTGATGATGAGTGCCTTGCCTAGTCGTTCAGGATAGTGGTTCTGCAGAATATGCAGCACCTCTCTCGCCGTCGACACAGGCACACTCGTGTTCTTGCGCTCCTTGCTAGGCTTGAAGTTGATCATGAGACTCAACATCTCAACGCCCGGGGGCATAAGGTCCGTCACACGCTCAACCATGTAGAACAGATGGTGCAGCTGGCGAGGGCTCGCATCGGTGTTCTGTCGCGCCGGATTGAGGTACTGACACGGTCTGCCCTGACGATCAAAGCCAACAATGATCTGCTTGCCCGTCTCCTGCTCGGGCGAGATATACTCGGGCGTAAACTCCTCAAGCCCGTACTCACGACGCCACGCGAGGGTTGCCTTCAGCCGCTTAGCCGAGTCATCGACGGACCACTTTGTGGCTCGCAGATATCGCAGCAGACACTCACGAGTGAGCCATGAGCGCTCTATATCAGTGATGGGGCCCGACTTGTCCTCCTTATCGGCCTGCTTCTCACACTGAATCTCGGTGATGCCCTTGGCCTGCTCAAGGAGAGCCTCATACTTTGTCTTTTGGTCCTCTGTCAACTCTGGCCTTGGCACAGGCTGGCTGTTGGGTCCAGGATTGGCAATCGGTGTCTTTCGAGGACCAGACGTATTATCTGCTGAGCTAGCCATTGTTCCTGATGTCCAAGTCTTCGAATTGGCGAGAGTGAAAAGGTAGAGCTTGGATTTGTTGAGTCTCACCGCTCACTCACTACGAGTGCTGACGACGAGATTAGGCGGGTGTACAAGACCTATTTGCCACAAGACTGAAAAGTCGATGACTCAATCTCAAGCAACTTTCGAGTCTTGAAAAAGAGTAACTAGAACAAAACAAAAAGACAAAAAGAAAGTAGAGATTAACTAACTCAGCTCAGGAGAAGATAAGATGACACTCTCAATTCAATCCAAGTCTAGGTCGCTTGGCAGCAGGCTCAACAGCGAGCCGCAAACTGCTTTGGCCAATCACATTTCACTCCCGCTGTGAATCAACTACCGGGCCGGCTTCCGTGACCTGCAATTCCAGGGGCCATCAGTGATTTTCAGGGGATATTGAGCGGGTACCTTGGGCTATCATCCTGCAGCCTTAGATGGAGATTTCGGAGAATGCGGATTCCGGCTGACATTATATTTCAATGTGAGCAGCCACTCCGAATCTCGTACTCGTATTCATATGATTCAAATCGATAGTTAGCTTCATTAAATGGTAGCTTATGCAAGCTGATTATGCCACCTGTTTCTCCACCCTCGGTGCGTCCAATTGTTCAAGTCCTCTGTCTAGAATATGATGGGTTATGTGGTTAACAAAGCTTTTAAATGCCGTCTTAGAGTACTGATACTACGAAATCTATTTCTATTAAAGAAGTCAATCTTTTCATGAGATTATGCTAAAGCTTTTCCCTATTTAAAGCATTACAGCATGCTAAGACTGTATACAGTTTTTATTTAAAGACGTTACTTGTAGGGTAGGTTCTTCCACTTATCTATACAATATTGTTGAGGTTCCTGTTTATTTTGATGCTGTTGAAACTCTGATGGAACGGTTGCTATGTTATCGGGTTACTAGGCATAATACCTCTTATTGTGTTGAAGAAAATTGCTGTGTGGTTACCAAGGGCTACCCTAACTTCGGCTTGAAGGGTATAACTACAACAAACAAAACAGAAATCAGACCTATGCCTCCATGGTTAATCCAGCAGGTTCTTTGGTTGTTAAAGCCAGTTTCGTCTTGGGTATGCATATGCGTGAACTCGGAATAACAAACAAAAACAAAAGGCCACGTCCAAGTCAAGACCTTTGCAACTCAAAACATAGAAAGGCTTATCCAATGCATGTAGCTGTAAACAAAATCTTTAACCAAAAGGGTTCAAGATGACCACGTAACAGCTGACGAGCTGAACTATGTAAACCCATTGCCTCTCGCTCGTTGAACAAAAATGTAACGTTCACTGAGGAACAACCCATCCTCGTCAATAACGCCGCACTTCAACACAGTCCAGTCCAGTCCAACTTGAAGCCAATATGGTTTCCCCTACCATCTTGATCACATCTCTATTCGCACTTGGAGCTTCTGCTTTTGCCATCGAGGCCCGTGCAAAATCTTCGATGCCCTCTGCCATCGCAGCCAAGAATCTTACACATGTGTTCCCCTCCAATCTCACAAGCATGGAAGTGTCAAAAATCCTTGGGGATATATGCTGGTGGAAATACAATGATGGAGATAAAGAGGAAAATCTGAGATGGTAAGAATACTGCGCTAAAAGAGATATCATACTATCCTTTACTCGTTTAATAACAACGGCTAATCGCAAATCTTCACATAGCAATCAGTTCATTGTAGACTTGGAACCAGCGAAGGGGACCGCCATAATGCACAGAACCGATGTAAACTCCCCCAGGGTCACCCTCAGAGTGTTCGATCATAGATTCGAGCACCACTACCAGGAGAAGGAATGGTGGCCGAGGTGCACCAAGATTTATTCCTACAATGACGAGTGGAAGAGTCTTCAGAGCCCTCTACCGTTGACTATAGAATACCACCCTGGTAACGCTTGTTGGACTGACCAAGTTAACGGGAATTCGTACGACAACACATGGATCAAGTACGGAAAGCAATTCCTCAACGTTCCGGCAGATTGTCGAGAGATTCGTGATGGTGGAAGACGCTGCATTCTCAATTTAGAATGATAGCTTGGTTTCAGTCCTTCTCAGCCTCACGTCTGGGTTGGAAGCCTGGATTGTGGTTCTAATTTTGTGTGAAGAGGAAGCCAGGGGACTTGGCAATAGAACAAGAACAGGTTTCTATATGGCTTTGAGAAGAAGGATCTGTCCTGTATGGCGATGATACTTGTCTTGGGGCGTTATAGAGAACTTGGAACACCTGTCTTGAGTAGCTTTATCTAAAGATGGAATGACCTGTTTTGACTAACAGCAGTCAACTCTATTTGACTGTTCAATTTGCCCTAATTCATGATAGATGTGCTTTCAACCAAGGCTCAATTGATTCACAGCAGATCAATTTACCTAGATATATAGCATTGACTCGTATATCGTTCGCCTGCCAAGTGACTCATTTTGCCTCGCCACCAAATTCACTTCCCTAGGTACCTATGGGAACCCAGTATCAGTCATTCAGGCACTTCATGTTCACAGTTCACCAAAACGAGCATTGTTATATAAATTCATTTCATTTCGGTTTCCATCTTTTCACCACCTACACCCCTTGCTATGCTCTCGCTCTTCCTTGGGTGACCAAACGTCTATCATCATAAATGTCCACAACCCTCTCCTGTGTCCACGTCAATGTCTAAAGTACCTATCAACCAAGACAAGAAAAGTCCAAAAAAAAGTAGTCTATCGCCTGCACCTCGCGCCTCTGTTTCGTGATTACTGACTATCACGCCCGGATCCCTTCCAAAATGGCCACAGGCCTGCTCTTGACTCCGATAAAAACATCAATCCAACTCGTTCATGCGCCTCCCATGTCTTCTCCATGTCGTGATATCAAGTCAACACTGCCATCTGGGTATTGGTTGGCAGCTCAAGTGCGAACGGGGCTGCGATTGTCTCGTCTCGTAGACTTTTCTCTAATGAGTCTTTTGCTCGTCTCTTCGTCAAATCCGCAAATGTCCCTCAAGAAGAATAATCTGTAATTATTGGTTAGTTCCCTCTCAGCTCAAACAATGTAAACTGACTCACTTGTCTTCAGACGTTTCTTTCTCGCGCAGATCCTCAAAACTTTGTTGACTTTCCATCCATGCCGTCGCTCTACCTCTTGGGTCTACCTTCTTGACCCATAGGTTAAAGGTTCCAGTCACAGGACGGTGATCGCTCACTCGGACTTCGTGTCGTCGGTAGTCAAACTGCTCTACCCGGCCTCGGCCTCTGTATAATAGTCGGTCGCACCAGGCGGGGCTTCGCCTCTTCTCACTCGTGTCGTAATTATCAGTACCCACATCATACTTGTATGTTGGGGCAAATGTGATGGGCATCTCCTCAAAGGCTCTCAGTTTAAAAGCCGGGTTGCGTCGACGTGCTACCAAAAGCTGGTCCCTTTCAAGAAGCTTGCCTAGATTGTTCTGCTTGACTGCTGTCACAACAGTATCGCGAGACATGGTATCGATTCGGTAGTTGAGATCACCATTGAGAATGCACAGCTCGTGGTCCATGATCAAACTTCCGTCACCTCCACCAACAAAGCAGTCAATGCGAGCTGCTGAATCCCGTTCCGTGGCGAACAAATTACTCTCCAGAATGGCAGCAATGTCGTTATGCCGTGCGTTTGCCTGCGACTGTCCGGCAGCCAAGTGACAATTGACGAGGCAGATTGAGGTGTCGTCAATTCGGAAGCGTACAGCTACACAACCTTTGTTGCCGTGCAGACCGCCCATACCTCGCTTCACCTCAGCACCTTGAAGTCCCCGAATTCTGTCTCTTAGGGACGCCTTGACAAAGACGCATGTGAACAATCCAACCATAGGTGCCGTATGTAGAAGGTGATACAGATCGTCTGCTGGCATATAGTCGTCGAGCGTCTTCAGTAGAAAATCACGCCAATCTCGATATTGATGGCTCATTCGTTCTTGATCCGTCCCGGCCTCCTTCTTCTTGGGTTTTAGGAACCTCTTGGCAGTCAACTTCTTGTCCTCTAAATCTACCAACTCCTGGAAACCAAACACAAGAATATCCGGCGAGCCACTTGATTGAACGAGGTCCTGGAAAAAGGTTGAATCGCCATCAGAATACCGTAGACTGGAAGGTGTCGAGGCTCCAGCATTCCAAGTAAAGAAAAGAGCTCGGATTTCGTCGAAATCGCAGTATTGGGTATCTTTGGACTTCATCGAGTCCTCAAGGAAATCGTCCTCAAGCAAGCCATCCCATGCCTTGATCTTGTTATCAGCTCCCAAGGAGATGATTTGTTGTCGATCCAGGAAGTATGAACTTGACGGATCAGCTGCCATCTTTACAATGGGATTCTCATGACCCTGCCACTCTTTCAAAGTGACCCACGGCGCTTCCTCCACATCATAGACGCATATTTTCCCAGTATTATATGCTGCCCAGATATAGTTGCCAGCGCTTGCCAGAGCATTGATTTTCCATGTGCTGATATTCAACATCGTAACGCACGAATAGTCCTTAGTGTTGTATATCGTCACCTTGCCATCGACATGACCAAAGAATGCTTTGCCTGGGTGCGACTTGACAAGGGTTCCAGAAGTTACTTCACCAGCACTATCCGCAACCAGTGGGCGGACAAGGACTTGGAATTGGGTTCGCCCATCGACTGTTGGTGCAAAGACGCGAATCTCCTTGCCTGTCGCATGCCAGAGTTCATCCTCAATCACCATGGAGTGGGTGTGTCCTTTTGGAACCTTGTAGCTCTGGGTAGGGTTCCCTGTAACGTTTGCAACAGCATTCTCATCAGGTCCCCATACAAGGAGTGTCCCTGATTCATCCAAAGTCCAGATTTCGTTCCAATGCCGGTATATTCGTGTCACTTCATTTCGACCGTGAACATTGGGCTTGCTTGGTGTTATCGCATGCGTTGCAACTTCGACTTCCATCAGATCTCCAGTATTGGTGCCAATCCATATTCGCTTTCCCTCTTCTCGCGGGTCAGCAGCAGGTTTAAAGCTTACAGCAGTCGCCTTGACTCCCTCCGTGTGCTGTAAGCTCATGCATTGCTCGCCATCTATAAGACTCCACACTCTTGTCATATAACCGCTGGTGCAGATGAATTCACCACACACGTCAAAGCTCCTTGCGTCGTACTTGGTTGAAATCTCATAAGTTCCATGCTTGCTGAACGGCGGCCGGCGATTAGTGTTTGAAGCCTCTGGATATGTGGCAACATGGTGAATGGGTTCGGCTTTCGGTGGCACCTTGGCAGCAACAACAGGAGTAGACTGAATTGACTTTGGAGGTGCAGCTGCGGCAATTGAGGGGGCGGCTGGGGTAACCGGAACGGTACGAAACTCGGCGGGTGCTCGGTCAGATGTTCTGTCTATCGTCATAGACCTGCCATGTCCCGTTCTTGTGGGAGCTGCAAGTTGCTGCGGTTGCTGTGTCGTAGGGGTTGAAACGACTCGCTTCGGTGGTGTAGAGGTGGGCGGAGGGTCAACAGCTTGAATTGCTGTCGAAGGAGTTGGACGGTGTGGTCGCGGCGGAGGTGGCATGCTGTTAGTATTATTGTTTAATGTAGGAGGGCGAGGCGGGATATCATAGCTCCCAGGCCTTGCCGGTACTGCTGGCCGAGTCTCGCCGGTTAGTTGAGGTGTGATGTGACCTCTGGACAGCCCATTGGCTTCCTGTTCCCGATCCTTTCTCATATTTGTGACTGCAGGATGAACGGGTGGAGGATCGAACCCGATTACCACGGACCTCGGTCTACTAGATTGCTCAATTTGTGACTGTGGTCTTGGCCGTGTAGGTAGTTTTGGAGGAGTCTCTCCACCGGAATCCAAGCTGCTTGGAGGGCTGTTAAATGGTGAGTTCTCTTGCGAGATATCGCCTCTTCTAGTCACTGTAGGCGCAGAGAACCCAGCAATCTTAGGCGCAGGGATCAAAGCCTTTTCGTTTCGAGGTGCTGGTGGTGGTGGAGGAACTTTGGGCTCACGGGCCCGTCCCAGCTCCCCAGATCGTCTAGGAGGGGGCGGTGACGGTGGTCGTGAGCCGCCAGGACGAAGCTTAGGAGGGTTGCTAGATGGCGACGTGTTAAGGGATCGACTCGGGATCTTGAACGATCGGCCTCCGCCAGTTGGTGTTGAGGGGGTCGCGACAGCATCGGGATTCACAAACGCAGGTTGATCTCCAACAGCGAGGTTTGAGACTCGACCCTTCGGAGGCGATTGAGGCGGAAGAACTGTAACAGCAGGGGGTGCAGACGATGCTGGTTGCTGTTGCGGTAATATCTGTGGTTTCGCAGCCGGGGCTGGTCGTGCGGACGTCTGAGACGGCGGCGGGGGAGGGGCATCTTGGTTGACAGACAGTGCCGTAGGCTTGGGCTTCGGTCTTGCAGGGACAACTGGGGTTGAAGGACTAGCTGGCGGTGCTTCTTGTCCGGGCTTAAAGTCCCGAAGTCGATTCGGTTTGGGAGCTGGGGAGATGGATCGTGAAGGAGGCCCAGACGGAGTGGTAGAAGTAGCAGGCGGGACATCGACAGGTTTGCTGACGTTGGAATTGGGCGAGTTGCCCATGTTCTCGAAGCGGGCTCGCAAAGAAGATACGGGTTTCTATAAGACTGTTAGTACTGGCTAGCTTTGACGTACATGATTCTGCATACAAGTGAAGAGCCATCAGGCCCTTCTTCGTTGGTAGGCTCCATGATGGTAGAATAGATGCTCCTCTCGACAATGAGGGTCGAGGGTGACTACCGGCTACACCCACGCCCAACGGTCTCTCATTAATGCATCAACAGGGCGTAGGTTCGAGCCAGAATCTGGCGCACAGGTTGACAAACAGCAAAGGCCAAGTAAAAAAGTCGCAAGGTGCAAAGTAGACGAGTGTAGAATAGAGCTCCCAAAAGTCGGCGCTGGGCAGTGACAAGGAACGGTTGGGGGTCGATGGAAGAGCGGGTGGGCGATGTGAATGACAGGGGGTTGTAGTATATTCCAAACAGGCTCGTCAGATCGATATCGTGGTCAAAATGAGTGCAAGACAAGCGAGGGATGCTTTGGAGAAGTGTCTTTGTTTTTCTCTTAGAGGTCCCCTATTCTCTTGGTGGCTTTGATGTCGATCTTGCTGCGAATTGTCTTGCGTGGTCTCTCACAATTTCGAGCTGGCTGAGCCACCCTTATGTCATAAGTGGGTGCGGCTAGTGGCTCTTGGCACTGTACAGGTACGGGAGCTTCGTCAACGACCGACAGTGCATTCACTCACTGTGACTGTATATGCACAGTGAAGCTACCAGGGATTAATGATCTCCACCAAGGCTTCAGGGGTGCAGCAGCGGGGAAGCCATCGAATCTCAAGTGTTGATTGAATACGGAGTACGCGGTCAAATGAAACGAACAAATTTAGCTCGAAACATGAGGAATTGCTTGTTTGTTAGTTGTTTGCTTAAACTTTAAAGGATAGATTTTTCATGCAAATTAAAACAATTTTAGCATCCCATGATTATCTTTGTAAACTTCAACATTGCTCAGGCCGGTAATTTCCACGAGGTAGCTGATCTTGTCCATGATACCCAAACAAAGTCAGTGGAGTGAATACGAATCCGGCTATATAGACAAGGTAGTTTCGATATTTTGTTCTTATTTAGATGTACGAAAACCCCTTGGAATGCTTTAAAGGTTGTTATGATTATGGTGATGTGACGCCCAAAGCTTCAGGTTGATATTGAGCCCAAGTACCTATCACAATCAACTTGTCGCGTGCCCCTGTAATAGCTGCACCTGTGACCTATTCAACGACACTTTATGGCTGCCGCACCGCCCCAATGTGAAACTGTTCTAGCGGCGGGAGATGGTTGTGAAGCAGCCCAGCAGCTGGAGTGGAAGAGTACGTACCCCATTTGTAGATGACGGGAGGTGGATGCCAAGCGACAAGGTCTGGACCTTTAACGGTTCATCATGTCAGGCCATTCCATTTACACCTTGACAAAACCCTGCCTCTTCAATCCTGCATCCCGATTTTCGCTCCCAAAAATTTCTGCATCATTCTGAATCAATCATTGTCGTCAAGATGAACACTGTAAGTTGCATACGAGACAATTCTGGCTGATGCGCTGCTAACATTGATTGCCACAGGTTAAATCATTCTGGTTCGTACTTTTGCGCCTACAGCTTCCGTTTTCCCGATTCCTCGCAACTCGAAGCTGACAAAATCTCTCACTATCCAGGCTGGGCTGGGGCTCTCTCTGCGTTGGTACGAAACGACCTTGAACATCTACTCGCCTTTGGACTCAAATTGACACTTATCACAGCTGGTGGCGGTGCCTACTACTTCGCTAAGCAGCAGATCAATGCCGACCGTCAGGCCAAGATGGAGGCCCACCGCAAGAAGAGACAGATGATTGAGAACCTCGAATTCACAGAGGGCAACGGAAGCCCTGCCCGCACCGATAGCACCGGCTCCCCAAGCCAAGAAGCGAGCAGCGACCCAGCACCTACGAGACACGCGCCAGAGACCGAGGCCCAACGAGTTGGAGAGAAGAGCAAATACGAAAGCGCACAGGTGTACCGGAGTCCAAAAGGAGATCGATTCTCGTAGGACAGTGGGTGGCAGTAAAAGTTCCACAAGGAGCAAGCTCAGAATTGGAGCTGTGTACAACAACTACCTTAACGCATCATCGTCATGAATTGTTATTAGGATAAGGGAGAGCAAAGGAAAATCAGACTGTTTGGTTAGTCCACTGAATTGGATTCCAATAATGATCAATTGTCCACACAATCTTGTGCTCTGGACTATTCGGTGATGCTGGATGCGACATTACGGACAAGACCGGTTGGAGTGGAACCCTGAACCTAGTCTCCGACCTCGCTTGCAGCTTTGCACCGGAAAGAATCGCTATTAATGCTCCGTACATGTATAATTGCCTGCAGAGCCGGTATACTCTATGTTGGTCGGCTATGTCGAAGTAAAGCCATGACGTCGTTCTAGAAGCGGCTATTCAGTGTGAAGTTATTCCCACTCATTAATGAGCGTCATACACGGCATAACTCGAGTTCCAGATGGCGGCTCATGCCAAACACGTGCGCTGACAAAGCCGGGAATTACCCGCTTGCGTGCGCCTTCAGCTTCAGCTCCACCATAGCTTCAGCTTTACAACTTCACCCAAGATTCATCACTTTTGTTTCCACAGAGAAACTCAATACATTCGCCCATGATGGCTACGCCAGAGCTGGCCATAGCAAAGGCCACACTCTCAGCCTCCCTCTTCCGCGCCGACCCAACCCCCCTCAGCCGTCCTGTAGTCGAATCCTTCTTCCCGCTCCTCACAAACGCCCTCGCCCAGTGCTCGCGCCCCAACGTCCAGGTCTGCTCCATCGCTTGAAAAGCTCTTCCCTCTGTACCCAGCAGAAGCACTAAATTTTGCTTGTTTTTTTGGTCAAACAGAAATGCAAGGTTTGGATCGTCGACAACGTTGCGCCCTCGGCGGCGCGTACCGCAGCCCTGGCAAAGTACCTGAGCGCCCTGTCGAAAAGCCTGCAAGATGACGGTTCGCGGCCCAGTCTCAAGCGAAAGAGACTACATCTTTTATACGTTCTAAACGACGTGTTTTATCACGTCATATCGAGGAACGGCAATGTTAAGTTTGCGACAGCTTGGGATAACGTACTCCCTGGACTTATGGCAAGCGCCGCGGCCTTTGATGATTGTCCCAAGCACAAGAAGAAGCTCGCAGACCTCATTCGACTATGGGATGAACAGAAATATGTCGGTTTAGACGTGGTAACCAAGCTTGAAGACGCTCTCGCCAGCGGCGTCGCACCTCAGCCTGCTCAAGAAGCGCCTACTTCCAACGCCCCTTTGAAGCTTGCCAAAGACGCTCCCTTCACGCTCCCTTCGTTCCACGGCGATCCCTCGGTACCATGGTACGATCTACCAGCGGCGACATGGCTACCTCATTTGACACCGAACTCGACCAAACCGATGCTTCCCGACCACATTCGACCTATCCAGCTTGCTTCTGGTCCCGCGGACAAAGTTCTCGTCAACGCCGTGCAAGATCTTCTAGGCGAGGTGGAGCGCATGTTCTCTAAGGAGCAGAAATGGAACGATGAACCCAGCGCCGACCTCAATGAATTAGGAGAGCGAGTTGTCCTCGATGAGATCACGGGTGATATTATCGGCGGCGAGACGTACTACGGCTGGTCTCGCCAGTTCTGCGAGAAGATGAAGGAGAGGAGGAAGTCTGGTAAGGGAGCAGATAGAGGACGTTCGCGGTCTAGATCACGCAGCTACTCGCGAGGTCGGTCATGGAGTTCTTCACGACCTGCTCACAAACGTCGAAGGGTCTCGGGAGGTTCTAGGAGTCGAAGTCTCTCTCGTAGCCGAAGTCGATCCTACAGTCGCGGCCATGGCAGGAGCCGGAATCGACATCGTAGTCCTAGCTACAGTCGTAGCCGAAGCAGGAGTCGAAGTAAGAGCAGGAGCAAAAGCCACGGGAAACAGTACGACCGTTCCAGGCGTCGATCATACAGCAGGTCACCGTCCCGCTCCCGCTCACCTCGCTACCACGACCGAGAACCTCAAGACCGCCCAAACCGCCCCCCTCCAGTTCCCCAACAGTCACCCC